>JAMQGT020006630.1:0-109651 GCA_024447675.2 Pterophyllum scalare
ATCGCTGAACAACTTGATCCTCAAAGCAGCGAAGTCAAAGGAGCTGATCTTGGACTTCAGGAGACTGAGGCCCCTCGTCCATTGCCTGACTGGTGTGGCTGTGGCTCAGAAGGTAGAGGAGGTCACCTACTAATTGGAAGGTTGGCGGTCTGATCCCTGGCTGCTCCAGTCTTGTATCCTTGGGCAAGATATTGAACCCCAAGTTGCTCTCCGATGTAACTGTCAGGGTATGAAAGTGTGTGAGTGTTAGATAGAAAACACTTAAGCTTAGAAAGAAGTGCATGTATGAGTATGTGTGAATGGGTGAATGAGGCATGCTGTGTAAAGTGCTATGAGTGCTCAACACAGAGTAGAAAGTACTATAAGAGCCAGTCCATTTACCATCACCATCAGCGGAGAAAGAGTGGAGGTACTGAATCTGTATTCAATGGCTGACCCCAGGCAATATGGGCCAAATCTGTGAAGAGGTTGAGCAGCCAGAGAAGGCACAGAGAAAGCATGAAGCCTATAACAGGGAGAGCAGAGAACAACTCTGAGTTAAGTGGAAGATCACTGCCAGCCAAAGACAACATGGCGGACTTGGTAAAATAAATAAATATTAAATAAAAGCTCTCTTAACCTAAATATAAATAAAAAATATAAAGAAATAAATGCATCGTCATGCACAGCTAATATATGATCAGCAGAACATGCAAAATGGGCTTACATTTATAGAAAGGATTGATTTTTCAAATGAAATTAAAACCAAACGCACAGAAAATAGCCTCAACGTTTACAGTTTATTCTTTATATACAGTTAGGAGTGCACAGACTTTGAGATTAAACTAATTCTGGCATATTTAAGTTTGCAAAGCCAAAGCAAAACTCCATATTTTTATTTTAACTTTAATCCCTTTTACATCCTGCAAAGATTCATAATGTATGCCGAAGCATCAAAGCGTGTTTTTCCCCCCATCTGATCCCTCCTTAATGTGACAACTGTTATGAAGTGTAGAAATACAAAAATGTAAAAGATTCCTTCAGATTATTAAAAAAAAGAAAGAAAAAAAATCAGCACTCCACGTGGTTCCTCCCCGACAGACCCGTATCTCAACTTCAATAAAGTAGCAGGCTCCTAATGCAGGTATTGGGAGAAAACAAGATACAGATTTGCATAATCAGTGTCACTATACATTTGGGTGGTAGCTGGAGTGTGGCAAGATGACACAGCTCTGGTGCTCTGGCAAGACCAGTGGGATAAAGGAGATGAATATGCATTAAATATGCTGGCAGTTCACTGCCCAAAATGTCCAGCCAAGTTTGTCAATAACAGTCGTGTCAGAGATAGTATTTCACGCACATTAGCAGACCCCGCAGCGCTGTCTTCAACGCTGCCACGGCAGGACAGGTGGGAGGAGCCGTTTGCGTAGTATGCAATCGTCTCTTAAAGAGTAAAGCCTCAGCCTATGTGGAAACATAAAGCCCCGAGAAATGCAATGGGTAAAAAAAAAAACAGTAACTTAGACCTGTGTGTCACTGCTGCAGGGAACCAAAGTCTGGCTTCAAGCCTCGTGATGCCTGCAGAAGGTTCTGGGGTTGAGAAGAAACAAATCCATCTAAGTAGTGATAAATATGTTTATGAGGCCTGTTTTAATTACTTATACAGTCACATATGGAAATCTTTTTTAGAGTTTAGATATAGCTGGTTGTACGTGCCTGATTATGACAGCACGTTTACAGTTTTTCCACTTTTACCCAAGACTATAAAGTGCACACAGTGAGCATCCATCCATCCATTCTCTTCCGCTTATCCTTTTCAGGGTCACGGGGGCGGCTGGAGTCTATCCCAACTGTCATAGGCTGAGAGGAAGGGTACACCCTGAACTGGTCACCAGTCTGTTGCAGGGCTAACACAGAGACACAGACAACCATTCACACTCACATTCGCACCTAGGGCCAGTTTAGAATCACCAGTTAACCTAACCCCCCTAACTGCACGTCTTTGGACTGTGGGAGGAAACCGGAGTACTCGGAGAAAACCCACGCAAACACGGGAAGAGCACGCAAGCTCAGAAAGACCCCGGCCAGTTGGTGGATTCCAACCCAGGAACTTCTTGCTGTGACGCAGCAGTGCCAACCACCCCACCACCATGCTGCTGGAGATAAATGTGCATAAGAATTTTCTATGAAATATACAGCAATTACGTTGCCTGCCTATAAGAGAAAACATGATCATTTGTTATAAGTAACAAATGATGGGATGCAACATTTAAACTTTCGTAATGTCACCCTCTTAAAAAAATGGCCTAAGTCAGGTTTTTCCAGCTTTTTTTTTTTGGAAAATACAAAAAAAAAATGAACCGAACACTGAAAATATGATGATTTGGACAAAAAATAAAACTTTTGTTAAAAAAAAATGACTTAGGCCACTATTTTAAGAGGGTGACTATGTGTCACACGAATATGGTCAAGTGTTGAGCCGCCCATAGCCACAACCACAAACATACATAAACATACTTAGTCAGCACATCATCCAGATAAAAAGCTTTGGGGTGCTTTCACTAAGGAGCTTGTGAGAAGGGATGCAGTCATTTGGTGTTGGGTCTTTTCAGCAAGCTTTTCCTAATGGGACATTTTCAGGGACTTGTCAGCCTTAAGATGACTGAAATCTTCCTGGCCTGGGTACCAGCTTCATCTGGCTGCCACTGAGACTGCCAAGCTGATCGCTTTAAATTCCACTTTCTCTTTCCCTTTTTTTTTTTTTTTTGGTTCTGTGTGGGAGGAATGGGGGCTCAGGGCAAGACAGAGTAAAGAAAAGAATAAGACAAGGATGGAGAGGCAGAGAGACAGAGGAGAAGAGGGACAGAAAGAGCAAGTGGTTAGACGAGAGGGCCTGATGAGCAATGAGCGCCTCACTCGTCCTCAATTAATCTTGTCTCTCTACCTTTGCTTTGGCGCTTCCCTTGGCACCAAGGCAATAATGACACCCTCATCCATTATCCTTTTATCCCCGTTATTCACAGGGAATTGCTTAATAATATGTTACAGATTCGTCCTCCTTCATATAATTCTTTCTGTCATTCGCAGTATATCATCTGGAAAACACACAGCCCCCTTTCTGCTGGACGCTGTTTGAGGATTATCGTGGGTGACACCTTCGGGATGCAGCCAGAATCTGGAGCATCATTTTTTCAGGCATAAAGTGGAATTACCCTGACTTATCTGTCATTGCCAAAAGCACAACAAGCCATTCAGGGCCAAAGCAAAGGTGGAACAGGTTCTTATCGGCTTCTCTGAATGAGGGGGCTTGTAAATTTATGCTAATGAGGGCCTTTGTCATCCAGGCTCACCCCTTGGGGCTGAACGGGGCTTGCAGGGGATGATAATCTGGCTGTTGAGTGCACTAGATAATTTGTACTTTATCCTCATGTAATTATATAGTTTAAATCTTTTTACCAATGCTAATCCTTCAACACGAGGAAGTGTCTTAACCGTGTCTATGGTTCTTAGCAGCACTAGTTAGCGTGCATCTGACTCTCAAAAAAAAAAAAAAAAAAAAACACGTAGGAGGAAAGTGGTGCTGATATAATTACTCTGACTTTCTGTAGCCTGTGCTGTGAATCCTCCTATCATTTTGATCCACCTTAGCAGGCAGGCAGTAAGCCAAGCTAGCGGCCTGGGGGTGTGGGAGACAACACAGGAAAAGGTGAAAACACTGTAGCATGACTGAAGAGCTCTTTCCATTTTTTTGTTAAGGAAAAAAACGATAGGGTGAAAAGGAAAATGGGGTAAAATTAGTAAAAGTAAGTGCAGCAGGGCAGCTTTGAGGTCTCTCTGCTGTCCAGCGGGACTCCACGCCATCTCCCGCGCCTGCCAAAGCCGACAGCCTCTGACAAGCTGCTTGGCGTGCTGTAATTTGACTAATTACACTGGATTAGACCATATTAATGCAAGCTGTTTTCTCCAGGGTCATTGACCCACCCAGTGTGTCCCTTGCTAGCTTTCCTCAATTCGGTGTAAACAAAAGAATCTCAAGAATAAAAGCAGATTTTTTTAATAAGCTTTGAACACATATCAATTTAACTGATGTTATTCTTATAATGGGAGAGACGGTAACAAAGCATCCACAGCACAGAAACGGTGAGATGCAGACTGCACTTTCCTGGGGCACATCATCACAAGATTCTTTGTTAACAAACTGAATCTTTATCTTCCTGCTTCGACTGTCTGCATGAAAAATAAATAAATAAAAATAAAAACACAAAAAAAGAGGAAAGTCTTTTTTTTTATGACTCTCAGAGAGGTGCCATAGTTCATGAAACTGTTTTTTACAGAGGCAGAAGGGGGTAGACTTACTAAGATGGGGATCCACATGCTGACAACAACAGCAAAAAAAATGTAACTTTTTTGTAACTTTGACTTTTAAATTGAAAAAATATCAGGATGAAATGTGAGCAGTGAGGCACTGTGAGGTTTAGTTGCACAAATGTCTTCCTGGAGAAATTGTGTTTTGCAATCTGTAGGACATAAAAGACACATCAGCTGATCTGGAAATAATACTCAGAAAAACCAGAAAGAATACTAAATTGTGAAAAGAATCAGGGGAAACCGGCTCATTTGCATTTGTAAAAATCCAAAAAAGAAAGAAGGGAAATGAGCCATAGGATATGTGTGTTTTAATACAAGTGCTCTCCCAATTGTACCAAATCAATTTGAATTTGACACAATAGAGGGGCAGCTTCGGTGTTTGTATGTGTTCCTCTGCCTTGAACACGGTGTAATAATAGTCTTAAACCATGCGTTATAAAGACAGAATACCAAAGAGGCTTACAGCCTTAGTTTCATGAAACATTTAGGTAAAAGTTCCAAAGACTGAGGATGATGAAAGAAGGTAAGCTTGAAAATGGGCTTCTGGGATCCACAGCCCTTATTGTACAGAAGTCACATCAAATTAATGCTGAGGGCCATTTGCAGCCTTTCTTCTCCTGAGCTTTTCAGAACGGATTAAGCTATGAAAACTCAGAAATTACTAAAGCACCTATTAGGCATTAAGCTCACCCTTTCTTCTCTTTCCCTTTGAAAGTCATTGAATGTGCTTCGCTTCACTTGTACCACAATTCACAAGTTGTTTGCATACTTGAAAGAATGGTAAATGATGAAATGGGTCCTGTGAAATGTATATTTTAGATTTGCTTCTTCTTACCATTTCTTAGCAGAAGAAAAAAATCTTTAATTTTACACACATTTTCACACCATTTGCCCTGGTTTAACCCGGCTATTTTTTATTTTACAAATCTGCATATTATACAAATTCATGCAGCAGCTTCGTATAGCAATGTGAGCATTTTGCTGATAGTTCCAGAGTGTTTTCACACTGGTGGAGAGTTACTACTGCTGGCTTTCTTTCAGGCTTTCCGCACCCTTCTTCGCTCTCTGAATGCTTCTTCAAAGAAGCGCAGGGAGTGCATGAATTGCAATTATGGCTCCTAAAAGGATTCAAGAGCAGCCAAACGATGGCACTTGAGGAACAGGTCGTGTGGAGTTAAACGGCTGTCAGACACTCAAAGCACACCAGCATGTGAACAAACCCACAAAGGCTGGACAAGTCCACTTGTAGGGCCCTCCTGCCCACTTTCTCTCTCATAGGGAGGGATTAAAGATCAACTGAGACCCCTTTAAAGACCCATACAGCTTTTCTGCATCTTCACAGTTTTAGAGAAGGGTTGCAGCTTTCCAGGTATGTAAATAAACCTGAAACTAAGTAATACACACAGTAACAACTAGTTAGAGAGCTGCTTAGGTTTGACTCAAAGATGTTGAATCGGATAAAACATTTGCCTATTATAAACAGGCTATTATATAACAAAGAAATAAATCCTCTTGAAACATTTCAGAGTAAATGAATCAACACCAGTGCAGCGTGTGAGAGGCAGGGGCAGACATGTGTGAGCGATCAGGTAATCGGTACCACCTGAGAAACCACTGTAACCACAGTGTCAGATTATCCGACAATCTAGCCTTCACAATTATGGAAAATATCATCCGCGCCCCCAAAAACAGTTTGAATGACTCACCAGGGCCCAAGAGCCCTGGCTACACATTAAAGAGACCAGCCTTCAGTCAGGACCTTCAGGAACTTCAGCCCCAGCGAACTCCCCAAAAGCACCCTCAAAGAAACCAACCTGCAGCGTGAAGTCCCTATGTATGACCCTTATTAAACTCCTAATTGGATTGAGAGCCACTAAGAAAAAAAAAATCCAACATTGTTCATTCAGCAGAGATTTTCTTTAACATTCCTTCCAGTAGTTTGCCCCTTCAACAATAACATTCAAACTCATGTCACCGAAAACCTTTTTTTTTCTTCTTTTCAAAACACCAGATTTTTTTTTTTTTTTTTTTTAAATGGGAGTATAGGCAAAACCTTTTTCACCTTTTCTTTTAAGACAGAGCACTATTTGATTTTCACAGGGTGCAAGTGACAGGTTGAAACAAAGCTCAGCGCTGCCCATTGTAAAGCCTTTCACTGTTGTAATGGTTTTAAAGTGGCTACAAGCAGGGCCCTATTCACTGGTGACCAGGCTGCTCCACTCTCATCTTCATATCCAAGACAAACCCTGCACCAAGCGGGAACTCTGGAATCAGCTGACGAGTGAGCGAGGGACCGAGTTTCCTCGTACCTGCGGTGCCAGGCTATCAGTGCCTACAGAAGTTCCCTCCACATTTACACTAATTATAGAGAATAAATAGTTCCATAACAACAACATCAATCAAGTTCATTATGAAAAACTGCGTAATGACAATAATTACAATAATATCTCATTAAGAAAAAGAATAAGAGACAGGGGAGAATTAATAGCAGACAGGTGTACAACACACTGCAATTATGGAACCTGAAATTAGTTCATTGCCTCGAGGCAAACACAAGAGAAAGGGAAGGTTGTGTGTGCATGTGTGTGTGTCTTGGGTGGTGGGGGGCTTGTTTTAGGGCTGGGAGTAGGACTGATAGAGGGAGGCTCACTGACAAAAAAAGGAATTGCAAATAAGCAAACAAAAATGTCTTAAATGTGTAAATTAGAGAGAAAAATAAGAGGGGAAAGCAGCTTTTCCCTGCAGACTGGATCCTTAGATGAGAAAGGAGCAGCGAAACGTGATCAAGGGGAGCCGTGGAGCGGTGCGGCAGGCGTCAAGATGAGCACTCAGCCAGCGAGTGGCAGCTTCTCCTTTTCCAGTCAATCATTCATTACAGAGCCAAGTGCTGTGGAGGAGTGCCTCCTCTTTTGACCTATCATATTACTGCCTCTGTAAACTCCTAATCCCCCCGTTCGTTAGATGGTGTCAACAGCCGACATGCTCACTCCCTGCCGCTGCACTCCCTGCTCAGACACCTCCCGAGCTCTGCCAAGACCACAGAATTGACACTCTAATAAAATCGTTTGAAATTTAACGAGGTAGAACGGCATAACTTTATCCTTCTTTTTGGTACTTTCACCCACCTTTTTGACTTCTCCCCCCCAAAATCATCACAAAGACAAGCAGAAAATTAAACGGCTAATTAGTTAACTTTTAAGTTTTGTTTCAACATAAATTCTAGGCTCAGTTAACTGTAAGTTACCTTAAAAAAAAAAAGGCCTGACTTTAGGTCTTCAATCTTTCATTGGTTGGTCTGAGAGGCCAGTCTTTTTCTTCTTTTTTTTTGCCTTGGGGCTGTTTCTAAGCAGGTGAAAGCCTGGAGGCAGGAACCTGCACATCAGCACTTCTTCAACCATCATGACTTTTTCATGGCGACCCCATCTCCTGAGCTTCTCTAATAGAGCCCAGTGAGATGACTACTATAATGAGTCCAACAGATGAAAGACCAGCAGGACAAAGCAACATTCAGATACATCTTCGAATGCACTCCAGGGCACCAATCTGGGGCTCTCTCTGTGAATTTTGTTATTGAAGTAAACAAAAGAATCAGACGCAGGGTAGAAAGCAGGAAACCAGATGAAACGTGTGTTTTGGCAGAACTCCAAAAAAATTATTATTATTATTATTATTTGCTAGCAATTAATAAAGTCACAGTGATCACACACAGCAGAAAACAATCAAGTTCATTACAGGAAAGTCCAGAAATATCACAGGTGTCTTCACTCACATGCATAAACACACTGACCCCTTCAAAAAAAAAAAAAAAAATGCACAAAAACACACACACACATAGACACACAGATCCAAGTGTGCATGGGTTTAGGTAGGGTCCCAATTTAAGCTGACAGATAGCAGATAGCAGATACTCAAGGAAATGACAGCACAGATTTGGGATGCTTCTGAGTTTAGCTGAATGTGACAGTGCTGCAACAAAACTATTAAAGATGAGTGAAGGCGAGTAACGCTAATATTCTTTATTTCTTAATGACGTGTAGCACATAAGCCTTTGTAGTCAGTCAGGGTCTTAAAATATCGCACCTTATTGGGAATATATATGTAAATTGGTGAGATAAACTTTGTCACACCTACCACATAACACGGTTTAAGGGATGTTAATTACCGTATAAAATAAGCAATTGGCATCCTGCCCCATATGTCCCGCTTTTTGGGTGAGGAAGATGGAAATGAGGTGGGGTAGATTTGATTGTGACATGCTCGCCGTCTGTGCTCCACAATGTGCGGCTCTGCCAGTAACAGGCTAATATTCAGCAGAGCTCACCACCACCAGAACTAATGAAAGTAGACAAAATGTCTCTGCTGCCATCTTTGTCTAGCATCCGCTCAGGGTGAGCCTCCCTCTTTCCCTCCTTCTCCTTTTCACCTCCCCTCTTTCCCCTTGCTCTTGAAGGGAGGGTGACAGCAGCATAAAATGGTGGCGAGCAAATGTGCCTTCCATGTGGCAGCAGCGGTGGGGGTGACAGGCCGGGCTGAGGCCAGCGCTATCAGCAGTGCATGGCTGTTGCTTTGAACAAGCTGGATGGTCGCCATGGAGGATCAGGGCAGAGCTCATGAAACACCAGCAGCTACAAACAAAAGCATTTCAATATCAAATCAAGGAAAAAAAGAGCAGCCACCCCTGAGAGAAAACCCCCAGCTCTCTGATAAATGGAAACTTCACTGTTTACTGATGCTTGCTAATAACTGGCATATCAGCTATTTTGATTTATGCACTTGAAAGTCTTGCAGTAAACTGATTCACATATTAACTGACACAGTTCTATAATTATGTGTAAATACCAAATATAAAACCCTGCGGTGATTCTAACAATAGAGGACTATATATATATATATATATATATATATATATATATATAAACTAGTGAACAATGCAAACTCACTTCATCCAGCAATTAATGTTTCAGTCTTTCGGAAGGGGGGGGGTTGTTATTTAACCCAGAGCTCTGAGGATGATGAAGCAAGGGCATAAATCACAGAGTGAAACAAGGCAGACTCCTCGATTCATTAATGGAAATGATCTGTCAATATGCTGGAGTCAATTCACACGTGTCAGCTGGGCTCAGCGCACAATGGCCCGGCCAACTTATGAACTCCCTGCACCACTCCAACGAGTCCATAAAACAACTGGCAACGCCGCTGGGGAGCACCCCGAGACACCACCCTCTTGCACAGACCACCAGATGACACAGATGGGGCGAAACCAAACAAAGACGAGACTCCCTTTGTACAAAGACGGACCCCTTTCAAAAGCCATTCATGCAACAAATTGGGGAAATCTGGCCATGCAGCACTCTGGGTTTGCTCTTTTATTAGCATGGGCCTTACGTCACAGTAAGTGAAATCAGATTTATGGCTCTCTGCGACAGAAGCGGTTAAAATTAAGCCGACTTTTAAGACAAAAAATAACTAATTAAAGCTACGTGCACCAGAAACAGCCCGTTCTACTGTAAACGAACCACAGAACAACAAGTCAATTCACTTTTTTATTACTCTTTGCTGCACTGCACAACAACCACCAAAGCATCAGCTAAGGAAACACTAATGAGGAAAAGCTAAACAAAGACAATGCTGATCCTTGCTTTCATGTCTTCTCCTCTAGAGCTGATGGATTATTTGGCTAAATATAGGGCTAAATTTTCCAACATGACAGATTTTTATTGTCAAATCATCTTGACAAGCTTGTAAGCGAATGTAACTTCAGTCCATGTGTTGTTGACTGCGCCGGATAGATATTAATGATTCTTCATAGTCACAGGGAATAATACCTATTAATAACAGCCATGCACAAGGTACTGCAGGGGTAACTTTAAACGGCTTCAAGCTATAGCACTTTCAAAGGCAGCCCATCAGTTATGGAGGTTTATTTCCATGTAGGTCATTAAGTATGAGCACACAAGCTTTCTCTTGTTAGTCCTTCTGCATTTTTCTTTTCTTGTTCTTTCTCAGCTGCGTGCTGGTGCTGCTGCAGCAATCTGCATAGAGAGACATTTGTCATCATTAGCCTTGCTCTGACAGTTGGCACCCGGCACCTCAGATCTCTAAGACTGGCAATTATGAACCCTTCATCCCTTATTTAGGCAACATCACCTAATTTCATCACAGGCCTCACCAACAGCGTTTGATTACCAACACCCCCAAACCTACAATATGCCCTCAATTCTTCCGTTTCCTTTGTTTTGTGCTTCAGTGTACTCCTACTCCTAGATCACATGACATGTGGGCGAGAGTTGTGTTCATTCAATCTGAGATTTGAAATTACTTATCAGGCACGAGGGCTGTAGAGAGGCCTGTATATGAGCATCATGGGGTCAGTGGGCAGATGATTACAGCGCCCACTTTTAGACATCTTGCCGACATTAAGATTAATCACAGTGTTGTAGCTGAACGGCTTCCTTTAAGCAGGAACAAGGTGGGAATCAACAATAAAACAAAAGCAAACCAGCTGAAACAAAAATGAAAATAAGCGCATGCTAGCAGAAGACCTAAACAAATCCAGTTTCTAGAAATCAACAATAAGAACACATGTAGAATAAAGTAATAAAAACCAGGTGCTCCAGTTTCCAACACACAAAAGGTTCAACAGCAAAATACCAACTGCAAACTGCACGCTGATGAAAGCGAGTGGCAGCGCAGCAGCACTGTCAATGCATTCGGCCGGCTGCATAAAACGTGCAGGAGAAGGTGCGCTGAGCATTACGTAAGACTGTACGATCCCTTTTATAACGTAAACCAGGCATTTCTCTGGATTTTTACTTTGGCAAACAAACTTGAATTGTATATATGCTAAATTCATGCAAATACATGCATGTAATTTATCACCAAGCCTGACAAGCGTACCATATTGCAGAGGGGAGGGGTGAAGGGCCAAATGAAGCTGAGACAATCAATTAAGTTTTATCATTTATACTTTTCTTCGCCTCTCTTTTCTCAGAATGTCCAATCAAACCAATACATTTGGTTATTTCTGCGTGCTGCAGCTCACTGTGAGCCGTGTCTGTTGAGGTTACCGCTAGAGGGTCTCTGAGTGCCCTCTGGCCATGTGGTCCAGCTTCCTGACTTACCCAAATGAGGCTGCTAATACACAGTGGAGAACAAAACAAATGAATGGACACAATCCAAAGGGGGTCCACAGCAAGGCTCCAGGCCCAAAAATTAACTGGCCTCCTACAGAGACACCATATTGCATGGAATAATAATGTTCCATTATTAAAAATCCCAATGACAATTTCATTTTGTGACAAACAAAATTACAGAAAGTGTGTCAAAGTGAGTGACCATCCCATGAGCATATTAGTTCTCACAGTTTGAAATCCAAAGTGTCACTGCCTTTAATCTGATCTGTACAAACAGATGTCATCCTACTAAAACCTCTCTGACTAATCTCTACATTAACTCGGGAGCTAGCTTGAGATGGTCCTTTTCAAGAAAAAGAAAAAAAAATAAATCCAGGAACTTAATGAAATAGCATGTGTCAGTGGTGCAACTAGATTTTTAATAAAACAGCATCCATAATTACAGAGTCAGTAAAAGGATTGCTGGCCACAAAAGTCTTGATCCAGTCTTATTATGAGGTAATACAGAAAATTGAATTGAAACATGCATATAGAATATTTTAAAACCACAATTTCCATACAATAAATGTAAGAAGATGGATGGATGGATGGATGAATGGATGGATGACTAATTTTCAAAACATAATTTTTAATGCATCATGATGGCATTTATTACATACAATTTTTAAAAAATTACGTTTTTATGCATCTGCATTTGTTTTAATTAAACATATTTACAGCAGCGTAAAGTACTGAGGAGAAGGCATTAAATATCATATGCTTCACGACTCTGGTAGAACTTAACTTCAAGTCACTCAAAGAGCTGCTTATCTCATCAAAGGCCAATTATGCCATCAGACAAGTACCACTGAACTTATGCCCGTCCATGTTAACACAATGATGGGTCTTGCTAGAAGAAAGGATAAGGAAAAATGGAGAAAAAATGAATAAGTGTAGAGGAATGCTCTTTGAACACAAAGAGGCCTTCAAAACAGGGTCACATGCTCGTGCAAAATTAGGGGGGAAGTAGAAGTCATTGTATTGATTTACACAATCATGCATGCATTTTGCTGGGTCAGAAATAGGCCCGTGCTGGAATCACAATCCCATATATCATACTGGAGGGCCTTCAATAGCCTAGTGGGGTGGTGAATGAAGCAACAAAGATTGCAATGTTGTAATGGTAAAGATATGGGTAAGGAGACTGGATTGTCTTAGGCTAGACCTGACAACTGCTGGAGTCATGGGACTGCAGAGCAGGTTGAGTTACTGTGAGATCCGTGCAACCACATGCTTTAGATTAAGAGGTGATAATCTCAATGAAAATCCCTGCTTCTATCACGCATAGGGACGGCCAAACACTGGAGTGCAAACTCGAGAGGCGCAACTGGATTCGGAGGTATCTGACTTGGAGTATGATAGCCTGGAAAGTGAGCCTAGTCTGGTTTCAATAAAAAACAAGTACCTGCTGAGCCACAGACAGTGGGAGAGAGTGAGAGAAAAGACTATCAAAGCCTGAGAGGGGAAGACTTTTAGCTTCCTCTCACCACATGAAAACCTTCCAAAATGTCCTCTGCATATGTCAATAAGAATAAAACATTTAAGCTGTAAAATGTAATCGCAGCTAAATGTGATGAACACCTGAATAAAACCATCATCATTATTGTTATTATTTACTGTTATACTTATTTTCCCACAACTGGATTTAATGAAAATTAAAATAAATAAATAAATAAAAAGAAATGCTACCCGTATCTGTAATTTCTGCCTAGTAACAATGTGAAATTATCACCAGGGTTTACCAAGCAGCTACCGGCAGTGTGTGTTCATGACAGGTTGTGATGATAATGGGAGTCACCTATCCATCAAGGTCCCTCCCGCACACACGCCTCCTCCTGCCCAGCCGCATCCATGTAGTTAGAGCTGGAGCTGATGAGCAGCGGTTTGCCCTCATAACGTCTGGTTGTGTGCACTTCAGACTATGAGCGTAAATGACTTTTTATTGCTTATCTGATCCATGCAGCACTATCTTTTTGAAGTGTTCTTCAAAGCACGCACTGTATTGTGAGATGAGTGCCAGTGCAATGACGGGAGCCAGAGAGGGTTTAGTGCAGATGTAAGCTCACTTTATTGAGGATCATGGCACCGTCTATAAAATGCACATCTGTCCATTTCAACTGTCAAAGTTATTTTGTTTTTACTTACTTTTTAATTTTCAAAATACTGAAACTATTTTTTTTTTTTTTGCTGGTATTACCATCTCATTGAATAAAATACAAATAGAATGCAGTATGCCAGTGTATATTTTCCTTATTGGAGTAATTATATTCTATATTCTTATCATCTCCATTATTAGAAGTACGTTCAGAGAAAATTAAAAACACAAAGAGCAAAATAAATATTTACTTTTATACATTCTTCTTTCACTGAAACTGCAATCAAAATTTGTCAATAATGTGTGGGAAATATTTCTTTATTTCAGAAAACTGTTAGAAGCTAATATTTGTCAGCATTGCAGCTGTTGTGGTTTTCTTACAAAATACAGACATTAAAACACTAAAACAAAATCACTGATGATACATTGTTGAGAACAAAATACAAATGCATATTACAAAAAAACGTCATCATCATACAAGCTGAATTTTGATAGCTGAGATATTAACTTATTCAAACTCATGATAATTATTAAATCAAATAAAATGTCAAAACTATAAATAGCGTGAAAACATTTTAATGTCTCAGAAATAAATGTGGTAGCTCAACGCTGTTTATTAACCGAACCCTGAAAGATCCAATTAAAAAACAAAAACACTTATTTCATTAATGTGACTTAACGTAAAGTACAAATATATATATATTTAATCCAAATATATTTGTATATTGCTGACTACGTTTCTCCTTTAAAATGTTGATTTATCTGCTGTGACCTATATGCAAAAAAACAAAACAAATAAATAAATAAAATAAAAAATCGATCTTGTGCGCTGCAGAAAAAAGATTTAAATAATACTGAAAACTGACCTATTTATTAGACGAATACATGAATACCAAACAATTCTAAACCCACCTACTGTTTCAAATATGATTCAACAGAGCGCACTAAAAAAAAAACAAAAAAAAAACGAAGATAACGTCCAAGAAAGAAAGAAAGAAAAAAGACACGTTGCGCTGTGGAAATTCTGTTTTTTTTTCTTCTTCTTCTTCTCTCCAAATGCGTAGGTGTACTTCCGCTCCTCGATATACTACTAGTACCTGTACTTTTTACTTGTATATAACACCCGGGGATGAATTTGTTTTCGATAAACTGCGGTGACGCTTCGGACAGCGATTGGACATCTTGGTTTCAACTCCTCCCTTATAATAAAGTGTGTGCGTGCGTGTGTTCCCGTTGTAAAACACAGTAACACCGGGCGTCTGCGTCAAGAGGACACACTCCACTCTGCGCAATTACGCGGACCCTTAACTGGCACAGTGATCAGACAAAAACGAAAAAGGCATTTCTGCTGAACAAGACTGAAATGGACTTTTAATAACGCCACCCCGATAATTTCGAGGACCTGCTCTGAGCACTTCATTGCAGTTTACGGCACACCAGCTGTGAATGTTATGATATGATTTTTACGCGTGTGCTCTGAGCACAGCTTAGTTGTTTTCTATATACACTTTTTTTTCTTTTTAGATAGCTTTCTTTCTTCTTAAAATTGGCTCCCGTACAAACAGCCGCGTTGGATCCCTCGGCTTATTGCGAGACTCCGGTGTATAACCCGGATCTCTGCCCTAATATGATAGCCGCCCAGGCAAAGTTGGTATATCACCTCAACAAATACTACAACGAGAAATGCCAGTCTCGAAAAGCAGCCATCGCCAAGACCATCCGAGAGGTGTGCAAGGTGGTTTCGGATGTCCTGAAGGAGGTGGAGGTGCAGGAGCCCCGCTTCATCAGCTCTCTCAGCGAGATGGATAATCGTTTCGAGGGACTGGAGGTCATTTCGCCCACCGAATTCGAGGTTGTACTCTATCTGAATCAGATGGGAGTATTCAACTTTGTGGACGACGGGTCCATTCCCGGCTGCGCCGTCCTCAAGCTCAGCGACGGCCGTAAGAGAAGCATGTCTCTATGGGTTGAATTCATCACAGCCTCCGGTTACCTCTCTGCGCGCAAGATCCGGTCGAGATTTCAGACACTGGTGGCGCAGGCAGTAGACAAATGCAGCTACAGAGATGTTGTCAAAATGGTCGCTGACACGAGTGAAGTGAAGCTGCGCATTAGAGACAGATATGTGGTACAAATCACGCCGGCTTTCAAGTGTACTGGCATCTGGCCACGGAGCGCTGCGCACTGGCCCCTGCCTCACATCCCCTGGCCGGGACCTAACAGGGTTGCAGAAGTCAAAGCGGAAGGTTTCAATCTTTTATCCAAAGAGTGTTACTCCCTCAACGGCAAGCAGAGCTCAGCAGAGAGCGACGCCTGGGTTTTGCAGTTCGCCGAGGCCGAGAACCGACTCCTTCTGGGTGGATGCAGGAAGAAATGCTTGTCTGTCCTCAAAGCTTTGCGAGACCGTCACCTCGAACTGCCCGGACAACCTCTGAACAACTACCACATGAAAACGTTGGTTTCCTACGAGTGTGAGAAGCATCCCAGGGAGTCGGATTGGGATGAGAACTGCCTCGGCGATCGCCTGAACGGGATATTATTGCAACTTATTTCGTGTCTGCAGTGCAGAAGGTGCCCTCATTATTTCCTGCCCAATTTAGACCTGTTTCAAGGAAAACCTCACTCTGCTCTAGAGAACGCAGCCAAACAGACTTGGCGACTGGCGAGAGAAATACTGACCAACCCCAAAAGCTTGGAGAAACTCTGAGGTAAAATATATATAAATATATATATGTTAGTTCACCTCGTCTTAAAATTGTGTTCAAGAGGCCTAATGAGCTCATAAACGGACAGAAAATATTGCCAAACAATTTGCAAGTCTTGTGAAATGTGACTGTCCTCTGTTGTTATGTTCTGGCCTAGCCTGATTCAAGATTATTATTTTTTTTAAATAACAGTTTAACCTGTCACTCTCCCCGTGCACCTTTTGGAGGTGTCAATACTTAAATGTAAATCATTGGCTAATTCAGGAGGCCACCTCAGAAGTGGTTTCTTTCCTCTCCGTGTCACACGGTTGCCTAAATCCCGCATTTCCTCAAACGCTTTAAAATAAAGCCCGTGACGACTTTTGGAAAAAAACAAAAAACAAAAACACATCTGTACATTTTATACTGTAAATACATTCATAGATTGTGATTCCAGTGGTCTGAAATTGTGAATGTTGTTCTGTGACACGTAAATAGGATCCACCTGTTTAAATCTACTTCTGATTTTTTTTCTCCTTTATCTGGTAGAAACGTTTTTAATTTATACTTGCATCAGTGGTAGTCTGATTCACCTGTTTCAATGGACATTTTCTAATATTTAAAAGTTTACATTTTGATGGTAGGCCTAGGCATTTTTGTTACATTGAAAACATTCCATCGATTTACTTGAATTATTATTTAAAGTACAAACATTTGAATTGTTTTTCCTCTACCGTGCTTAGGCCTACACGATTTAAAAAAAAGAAAATGATAACATATATATAGTATAAATATATATTACAGTTTAATTGGAAAAAATGCACTTGAAATACACTGGATTATAACATCTGTGATCTGTTTTTTTTTTATTTCTGTCTTTGATCTAATTTAAAGAGCTAATAAAACGAGCTGTTTTATATTTGTGTCCCATTATGGTTTTATTAAGTGTGTATTTAGTGAAGTAGACTTAATGCGATGAAGTAATTTTTGGACTTTTAATTTTTTTTGGGGGGGGGGGTCTCATGCTCTTGTAGGGATACTACCATTGAAACTTTCCAAAAAGATGACCAAGGGTGGGGGGAGGGAGGGAGAAAAAAATTGTCATTTTCATATTCAACATTTTAAAGGGATCCCCGATTAGTCTGAACATTAAAAACAAAATCCCCTACAGTAAACTAACGCAATTATAACATCACTTAGATAACCAGGTCCCTTGGCAACCTGTCATTGCGCTTTGTCGAGCATGCGCCAATAGGTCCAAAAATGTGACCTAATAACAAAAATCTGAGCAATAAAATTTTTTTAAGAAATGAAACACAGCGCATATGCGGAGCAGTGGACCTTTGTTTAAGAAAACATGTAAATCCACGCGTTTTAATTTTATATCTCCAAATGTGCCTTGAAATAAAACATAAATACACCTGTCTGACGGTTAGCTAAGACGAGTGCAATGAAAATAGAAAAAAAAAGAAAGAAAAAAAAATACCGAGCAGCCTGTCTGAAACCAACTGCCCGCTTTAAACTTGAGCTGTACACTTGCTTGCAGGTTACTTACCTTTGAGTCGACCCTTTTGAAGGCAGGGTCATCCTCGTCCACCTCAAAGTAGATTTCAGTGGTGGTGATGGACAGAGTCCCCCGAGCCACCAGGACAGGGGCAACAAGCTGGGCCGGGCTGCTCAGGACCACTGGGCCTGCAGAGTGCAGAGGGGACGGCCACATGCTGAATAAGTAACGCGTAAAAAGATTTTATTTTAATTATCATTTTAAATAAAGCCAGGCTACGTTTAATTCTGCTAAACTGCTCAATGCCATCGCATGGGGTACCACCAAGCCGCGGCCTGTTCGCCTCAAATCACAGATTATGTGCCAACGCAATTAGCGGATATAAATACGAATGCATTTTAATATATATGTATATATTTAAAAAGAATTACAAAATTAATATTTTCTTTTTCATTGTAATTGTTTTATTTATCACGCCAATGTGTACAAAGCGCGTCGATGGCAGCCTTTTTGTAGGCCCGTTTTTGGTAGTGCACGCGTGCCAGCGAAAACCAAAGCATTTAACGGGGTTAAACGGGGGTAATTAAAAATAATTACAATAAATTTCAGTATTCAGATACACCGGTAAGGAGTAACAAAAATATTTTTTATTATCCAATCGGGAAAAGGTTTCCATTAAGAAACATTAAAAAAACCCGCTCATATTACCCATGGAATTAGAATATTAATTTACAATTTGTTTTTTCAAGTCTGCTTTAAAACGGACAAACCAAGAGGCGAATTCGGAAAAGTAAAAAAGACGTAATAATAATAAAAATGGAAATAAAGGAAAATAATCAAAATTATATAAATACTATAATAATAATAATGCTCGTTTTCTACTTCAAATAGTCGTCGACAGTGTTAAGGTGGGCTTGTGGCCCTGGTCAGCTGATAGTGATCACATCTTTATTTCAGTCTCCTCCCTCCCTCCCTCTCCTCCTCATCCTCCATGTTCTCAGATCAGTGTCGCTGTGGAGTACCGTTACAGTGATTTGTCTGCTCTCAAACGAAACCTCTCGAAATCAGGATATTTATCGATCCCTTAAACTCCAAAGAGCCACTTTAATGTCTCATCAATCTTAATCTGCGCTCCTCGGCCAATTATGGCCGATAGTATTACAGGAATACAACTGGATTTCGGTCTCAACTCCCAGAGCGCCCCTTCATCGCTCTTGCAGGCTGCACAGTTAAACCGCCCTCCCTGATTTTTTTTTTTCTCTTCTCATCGTTGCTCGGGTCCATTAACGGCGATCCTATCTGCTGATGCTATCAGCCCAGACGCTACACGTTGCTTACAAGCTTCATATAAGTAACCGGTAACCTCAAGCCTGTTTTTCTGCATGTCTGATAAGGTTTGGTGTATTTGTTTAAAAGGAGAGAGAGAGAAGGAAAAAGGAGGAGGAGGAGGAGGAGACCCAATAGCAGTGAATGTATGTTAAAAAAAAAAAAAAACCTTTTACATTATAATAATAATTTTAATACAACTGATTCTTTTTGGCATAAACTGTTCCAACAACAATAAAAGTAGACTGCCCTTATGTTCACTCCAGTCCCTAAATTATAAACCAATCCACCTCTTACTAAAAGTAACACTTCTAGGACTGAAGGGTTAGGGCACTCAGAGAAATACTCTATAGCTGCGAGCATTAAGCCACAGCATCCATTGCTCATAGGCAGGAAGAGGATTAGGCAGTAATCCCCTCAGGGATCCTTCCATAATTAGGCTATATGGCATTAAAATGTTTACATGAGAATAATGAAATTAAGGGCAAGCTACACAGGATGAGTGTTATATATAGGATAAAGCTTAAATTACCCGGGTGATGGGTCTCTCTTTTAATGAAAAATGCAAATATTTCTTAAATGACAGGCCAGTTTAATGAAGTGATGAAAAGTCTCATTTCATTGTGGAGGGAGTTTGGGAGAACTGCTGAGAAGATCGGTATATTATTACCCACAATTCATCCAGTGGACTGCGGTATTTGATTAGTGCTTTTATATTTTATCTTATGAGAGAAACAGAAATGGACATGGGTTACGTGCATACCAGAGCAGTATCATTTACACACACACACACACACACACACACACACACACACACACACACACACACACACACACACACACACACACGTTTAAGCTAAGAAAGGACTTACAGAAAACACATTTGGAAACAACAAAAAGCAGAATAACCTTTTCTCTTCCTCTCCCGTCCTTTGAGATTAACATTCATAAATGTTATGCTGCTTTTCCTTTATGAAGATGTTACATTTTAAGGGATCAGCACTCTGAATGGGGACTTAAAATGGATACAGAAAGCCTAAATTAGGGCAAAACAAAATGGTTGCGGCCTCTAAACCACACTTTGGGGTATATTAACATGGTTCTGGGATCCCAGCTGAGCAGTCATATTTACAGTTTCCTCTTTGACATGAGGCTCAGGCTTTTCTATTCTTTGTCCTCGCACCCATTTCTGTTTTGCCCCATTTTGGTAACGATACGTGCATGCAGAAAGGTTCATTTAATGCCAGCCCAGGCATAGACAGCATTTCCACTGTTTGTGGGGGAGCCGAACTAATCATAGGTTCAGTAACCACAACCGCCGGAGCCCATGAGTGTAGGCGCCACCCCTTTGGCAGCAGCGGCAGGCACTGACCCAGCGGCTGGCAGGAGGAACGCTGTTGTTGACAAGGATCTAGTCCCAGATCTCTCATTAAGGCTGTTCATGCCTGAGTTAGATGCAGGGCAAACACAGACAGTGCATCCTGGTAAAAACATTCCCCAAATGTTACAGTGCAAGAAAGCCCCCCTACTGCTAAAAAAAAAAAAATTGCGCTCAACTTTCATTCATCATAAATATAGATTGTTAAAGCAGCATTTATTTATCAAAGTCAGCATCAACCTCCTGAATCTGGTTCCTAATTTCAGCTCACACTTCATAAATATATCACAAATATTCAACCTCTGCATTTTTATTTCATACAAGGTCATTATTAGTTCTCCGAAGATAATACACTCGGTTTGTATGTTAGCTCTTCGCCTTGCACTTTAGGCAAACCAGTGCAGGGTTCATCTGACAGACATGAGTGTTTGGCTGCCTGCTGGCCCTGGGACAAAAAGGAGGGGTTAGTGTCCTCCTCTGAGATTCATCTGTGGGATCTTAGAGGGGATTTCACTGCTCAGCAGTGCCCTAGTTCAGACTGAGATCCATATACTGAGCCACAATAACTCTCTAATGCCTGGCTGTGAAACAGATGTTTATTTAAGTGTCTGGAAACAGATTTTTAGACTTCTTTTTTCTCCGCATTTCTTAAATCACAGTTTGTTCCTGGAATGAATAAATGAGATTAATGCATTACTGTTACTGTTACTTTGGAAATAACAACAGATATCAACTACTAGCATCGTGCAATCAAACCAGCGACACTCCAGTTAAACTAGCAGAACCCGGTAACATCTTCTGATTTTCCTGTTCAGTTGTGTTGGTTTTAATGACAATCCAGCTATAGCGAATTCTCTATTAGGGGAAAAAAAAATAACACCCCACACGAGCTAAAAATGTTCTGCATACACAGCACTGATGCAGTGTGTGCTTATTTACATATTCTGAAGTATCCACTAATCAAAATTAAAACAGCATCCAATGACAACAGCAGCTGATAACCACGAGTGATGGGCTCTCACCACCTGCAGAGAAGCTGCAGCTACTTTCACATTTTTACTGCTTTTGGTTCTTGTTCACCAGACAAAAGAAAAAGGTTTTCTGAATTCCAAATGACTGCCAGGGTTAAGTATGACTTCATATTCCATAAAAAAAAAAAAAAAAAAAGCCCTTAAGCATCGCACAATTAAAAACCTCTGCTCACACCAATCACCAATTGTTTACATGAGGTGTTAAATGAAGAGGCTGGCTTTATAAACAAGAATGCAGTGCATCGTTCTTGATCTGCACTCAAAGCTCCAGTAATGTGTAAAACTTTTAAAGCCTTGCTAAGCTGGAAACGCTGGACCATTTTCTTCAGACACAGAATGATGCTGGCTCAATGACAGGCTTTCTGGGCAACCATCACCTTTACAGTTTACTGCACTATTGACTGAATTGTGTCAGACAAATTATTAAAGCTGCATTCAGATACTGACTGCAAAATCAAATAAAAATCACACAGGTAACATAAATCAAAGGTGTTTTAATTTTTCTATTTCTTGGCTCTTAGAAGCCAAATCATTTTAAATGATAGTCTAAGCTCCTATAACACCCAATATGTGTGTGTGTATATATATATAATCCTATGCAGTTTCCTTGGCAACAGCTGATAAAGTCAGACATTATATTCATTTCAGTGTAAAAATGTATCTGTTCTACTTTGACATTTTCCATTCAATGTATCAAAAGTCTAGATTCTATCAAAACATTTATGACTTATTATTTTAGAATATACAGTAGATTTCAAGTATGTGTGTATCATGTCAGACTATTGAGCAAATGTTAAGTATGTCTGTCCAATAGTGTGGTATAGGATTATTTTTTATGGTAAATGGGTATCATCAACAGATTGCATGAGAAAAAGGTATATTATCAGCTGCCATTGGAATCACTGATTTCAGTCATTTCAGTATTTAAATGTGAGTTTTAAAACATGAACCAGAACTCAGACATCAAATATACCATAATACTACACTAAAAATACCACACAACTACTGCATATAATACTGTTACCAATTATTTCAAAGTTTTCCCTTTCAGTGCACTTTCAAAGCTACAACAACACACACACAATGACTTCAGCACGTATGGCAGCTATTAGGATAGGAACAAGCTACAGTGGTGATTGTTTTTTTTAATGGGGATTAATAAAAGTGCTGATGAGCCAACTTACCTCCCAGGTTGTCCATCTCCTTCTCCTGCAGCAGGCTGACGGCATCGTCGTCTCCGTCCAGTATCAGTTCTGTCTCAGGGTTCTGAGTGGCCACAGTTGGGCTGCGGAAGACCGTCTTAGACTTGAGCACTTCGTCTTTCTCCAAGTCTGTAAAAGCAAGTATGGGAAGAAAACGTTGTCCACTGCTCTTTGAAGCTCATATTAGTATTGGTAACTGTGATTATATGGGGCAGAAATGCCCAGTTCAAAGTCTATTCCAGAGGGTTTTTTCTATATTCTTTAATGAGGCAAGCAGGCCTATATATATATCTGAAAGCTCAGTAGAAATAAACAAATAAACATAAAAATACATATAAACATTGCTATGCAATATCGATTCAAGGGCATAAGGTGCTACTAGTGAGGGCCACCAGCAGCTTATGTTTTGCTACTGTAAAACCAATTTGGGAAGAAAAAAAAAGATTAATTTACACAAATGAATGTTTTATGTTGCAGTAGAAGACCTAAAATGTAACTGGGCTATCAAAACTCAAAATATTGAGACTCATTTCATATATATGTTTAACATTGTTCCTTATGGAAGGTTTGTGAAATACTATGCAAATATTTTTAAGCTGAATGTAAAAATGTGCACATAGTGCTTTCAGAAGGTTAACGTTAATTTACTCAAATATCTTTGTTGGAAGGATGCTAACTGCCATCCATCCACTTTCTCAGCCGCCTGTCTGCCACCAGCCTATCAATCAGTTTTTCTATTCTATTCAAATCAAAATGTTTAGCTGTTCTCTGTTTGACTGAGCAAATCTTTGCTCGAAAAGCCAATCAGGCCATCTTTTAATAAAATATATATATATATATATATATATTGTGTGTTTTACTAAAGATAATAAATACTGTACACAAACATGCAACACTACTGCAAGAACAGTAAAAATCAAGTGGAAAAACACATCACACATCCAGCAAAAGACATTTGTAACTCCTGCTTAAACTCCTGCTTTTTGATAATATGTGGAGGGAATCCATATCCATAAACTAAAATGCATAACATCTGGTAAAGTATATAAAAAAGGAGTTAAATAAAGCATGGAGAACATCAGCATGAAATGCAGTGATATGTGGGATGAACCTGATACAGACGTACACTAATGTACTTGCCATTGCATATAAAAGAATGTCAGTGTACACATTTGCTCACTGAATACATTTTTGAGTGGTTGAACATCAGAGGTGTTTCAGCTTTTATTTTTAGACAAGGTCAACAGCAAAACGCGACCTGCATCTTAAAAGACCAACAGCTGAGTCAGGCATACGTCTCACGCTCGCAGCAGATTAGAGATATCATTTGCCTCTTTGCAGATACTTGACAAGACGGAGACTGAGCAGACAGCACAATTAGAAGGCTGCTTACACCAGGACTTCATCATATGGATATAGTGAAGCATGTGTTCATACATCCCGAAAAACAAAGAGCTCCAGCATCACATTTATCAGCTTAAATCAGCCCATCTCAAACATGTGCCTGCCACACAGCCGCTCAAAGCGTTCATGTGAATTTGTCTTTCTGACGAACAACGTAGGAAATAACCAGAGGAGAAATTTGCGTGTGCGAAAGGAAGAACACATATCAAGAAATGGGAGGTGGCTGACACCAGCCCGACATGTTTCCTTTCAGCACAGCTTTTAATTCGCCTCTCCCTCCCCTGAGGAGCATGTACCTTGTCTTGAAGAGGTCACATTTGACTGTTGTCAACACTGCTACCAAGAAAAAAGTCTGCTTCCTGCTCTGTCTCATATCTGGAGTGCTTTCATCAGACGAAGGGAAGCAGTCTGAGCGTTTCGGAAATGAATTCTGCGTAATGTTAAAGCCCAAAGCCAGCCAGCGGTCAGAAATCAAAGCAAAAAGAGTGAAACTTAAAACTGTAATTCTGTAAACCATCATTATGCTCCAAGTAAATGAGGGAAAGCTCGGCAAACAGGCCGCAGTTCCGATTGGCAAGTCTGGACGGGGTTGAGTAGACCAAATAAACCATGCTGATTTCTGCATGCAAACGACCAACATCGACTTTTTTTAGTGGAGGAGGCGATGCAGGAGAGCGGACTGAAGTCAGCTTTGCCCACAACGCAATTTAGTTCTCAGAGGAAAAAAAAAGAAAAAAGTAATAAGGTTATAAATAAGAAATGGAGAGCTATGACATGAAGGAGAAAATGTGCTGACATGAAAAGCGATCTTCTCTTGAGTCACGGCCGTGGATGGACTCTCGTATTAAAAGCGCTGCTGTGAGAAGAGTCAACAATTTGTCACCATTACTGGACTGGCTGCGCAGTCATGTTGAGGGAGACTCATTAGAAAGCTTTTCATGTGTTCACCCTTGGCTACTGTGTGGCAAATCAAGAGGAATGGTCCTTCGAGTATCTGACACAACTCATATGACTGACACAAAATTAAAATGAACAGAGACGAGGGCAGGCTGGTGAAGATGTGTGCCACCTATTTCAGACGTAACTTTTGCTTTTGTAACCAATGTGTTTTTAAGACTGGGGTTACACTTTAGTCATTAAAAAAAAAAAGTGTGAATGGAGTCAAATGTGTGATCTTATCTTTCATTTGAAAGCAGGAATTGATATCAATGTTTCTGATGTAGTGTAACCATATAAAAATGCTACATCCACGAGCACTGACAGAGCGCCGCTCACCCCCCTCACCAGCCAACTGATAACATCCTTTGTTTATATAGTTTAATTAAATATGGTTTTGTGACACCTGTTTAGCACAAATAAATTTATGACGCACTGATTAATACACGTGCTGGTGTGTTTTCATTCAAGTATTTCTTTTGTTTCTAGTTTACTTTGATCTGCAGTCATTGTTTTCTCCAAGTCCCGGTTGAGGATAAACGCTCACGGACACGTGCATATGAATTTCCTGTACTCCATCATAATGTTTTCCTATGATAAGTTTCAACTGTGCAAAAGTGGACTTTGAGGTAAGTTCTCTCTCAGTTTTGGTGGGTTGCCATATCAACAAGTCAGTGCTTTGGAAACATAACGGGGAGCTCAGCGCAGCGCTCGAAAATTAAACACAACAGCAAAACAGTTTGCTGTGTTTTTGTTGGGCTGGGTTTAGCAGGTCGGACTGTACCAAGTGAGACTTTAGGATTTGGGAAGGAGTAACAGGTTTTCTTTTTGTTATTTGTTTCCTGCCTGACTCGCCAATAATTAACTCCAGACTGAACAGTTGTACAGTTTTTGTGTGTCTTAATGCCCCAATGAAAAGACAGGGATGAATAAAGTTTTTAATTGCTGTAACTGTCTGATTTTACCTGTGCAATTAAAAAAATAGTTTGCCCAGAGACTACTAAAAGATACTGCATGATTTTGTTTTTGGTTACGGGCTGGGACGCTGTTCATCTTGTGCATGTTTATATTAAATAACAGTAAAAAGCTGAGGTCTGAACCAACTTATTTTGGTTTCACAAATCCTCCCAAAAACATACACAGATTTTTTTTTTTTTTTTGGCATGGCTAATGTGGCTTAAAGGGTGCATTTAATCCAAGCTCTAACCTTTCCCTAAACTTATCCGATTAGTGTTTTTTTTTTCCCCGTAATTCAAACCAAACTGAAAACTACAAAAACAAAACAAAACTTTCTGGGAGAAAGCCCTGACCTCCCCCCACAAGCCAGAGCTGCTGGCTCATGTCCTGATCAACAGCATTTGAAAACTTTACCTCAATGCTAGCATATATCAACTTAACCTTAACATAGGCAGCAGTCTGTGAAAAGCTACTGTCATTGACTCCTCAGTGTCACAGCAGTTTGCTTTTAAGCTCTTCAGTAACAGTTCCAGGAGGAGCCACCGATCACTGGTCTCCTGGGTCGTTTTGTTCAATCACTGAGTTGAAATTGCCTCAGAGTGCACTAATTACACTCAGTAAAGTGCACTGCAGAGCTTTCATGACCTCAGTGGAAGCTGATGAAGACCTGCCGGCTGTTGCTAACAGTGGCCGTCTCTGAACGCGCCGGGGTTCAAAGCCCTCAGTTCTCTTTGGGTATCTTGGATATGAGGTTTTTTTTTCCCCCACTGTGGCACAACTTTCCTTAAAATACAGAGACTAAACTAATCCTAATTTTTACCCTGGTCAGACAAGTCTTATTATATAGAGGTTAAAATATGCTTATGAATTGAAAAAAGTTATTCAGTTGTTCCTGCTGCATTGTTCTATCCAAGTTATTTGTTGGGGCTTGCAAAGACGCAATGACATGGTTTCTTTATCTAAACTGTCCCATCGCTTCACATAAAACAGGATTTGGTGGGCAGATACAACAATGAGAGGTCATTTGAGACTGTAAAATAATCAGTATGGGTTTGTTTGGATAGAGGAAGGAGAGGGAAAGGATAAATCTAAGACTTTTAGTTTAAATGGTAACACTTTTCCGGAAAGTGTCGATTTTATTGTCTTTATCATTATCAGGGAAGAAACATGATTCCATGAAAAACAACAGTTTTTTTTTTTTTGTCTTTAGCATAATAAAATATAAGGATCATAGATTTATGCCAACTCAAGCTGTATTCTTCTGTAAAAAAAATCTGAAGCCCAGTTCAAATAAACTTTGCAATCTTGGATAAAGGCTCCCATTCTGAAGATATTTCAGTGCAGTTTTATTGCACAATGTGGAATAGATGAGCTTTGAAAAGCCTTCAAGAGACCATTGAATCAACTATATCACCACTGCCAAGGGTCCATCCTTCATATACAGTATCGGTACAGGTTGAGCTCTGTGGCACTGGAATTTCATTTTTAGACCCTCAGTAGTGCCGGTTAGAATGGCTTTTTGGAAGTCTCATGTGTATTATACATCCTGCCTCTAACAATTCATGCCATTCCTCAAAAAGAAATCCACAATATCACACCTTCATATGTTCACCCCAAAGTCAGTTTTCCTAGTTTCTCCTCCAGCCGGTACTCCTGTTTATCCGTCTGATTGTTTTGGTGGGAGTTGACCACTAATGAGTGGATATCAGCTTCAGCCATGTCAACTTTCTCTTGAAAATAATGGAAGTAAGTGGCACTTGCCTCAATAACATAATGGCACACTCCTGTAGCTGAGCTGCAATGTTAGCCAGCTTCTTTTAGCTGGTAAATGTACGCCAAACAGTTCCTACGTGAACGTGCTCGGAAGGAGGTTTGTGGATGTTTTGAGTAACTGCATCAAGATTCTGGAAGGAGACCTTTTTTTAAAATAATGTATATTTTTTTATCGCTTTGAGCAGGCAAGTGCCGCCCAGTTCCATTATATTTAACAGCAGAAAGACATACCGCTGAGGAAAAATCTTCACGAAAAGCATAAAAAAAACTCATTTCCCCAGCACTTTGGTATTTCAATTATTATGCTGTAAATAAAGTGTATCAAGATGCACCCTGACCTCTTATCCGACTCAAAAACTTTAACTCTAGAGCTTTTTCAGCAACGTTCCTGTTTTATACATACTGTATGTAGATTATTTACTACACTATCACCACACTGCACTGTTATTTACATTAGTTTTGTGCACTCATTCTAACATCTATAAAATATGAACTCAACAGAACAGTTTAAATATATCTCCTGTTTCCCAGACTCAGATCCTGTCCTCCTACGCTTTCTCTCCACAGGCACCACATTCCGCAAGAGTCCTATTCATGGGATTACATTACTGTGAAGGGCAATGCAATTCTGCCCCATGTCTCTATACTTTTATTTACTCTGCACTGAAAGATGAAATGAAGGAGGAGGGGAATGACAGCTTCATACTTCCTGCGATGCAGGCGACCCGTACGGGTTTTAAGTGTGTAAATGCAAACATTATAACTTTGATGTAGGAGAGTTTATACAGTGCAGACGCTTCCACTTGAGGGTGATCTTTATCCAATATCCTGGGATGTGCAGAGGTTACAAACAATCTCTTCTCCTCATCAAAACACTAAGAACAATGTCCAATAATCCCCACGCCTCAAACTGAGTTGAGCATACCACATACTTGCCGAAAGGCTGCATTCAAATGCCTGGGTTTTGGATTTACATGCTACCAAGCTCATTTATCATGGTTTAATATCTCTGATTATAAAGCTGGAGAAGGTTAATATCACATCATGAGTCTGCCTCTGCAGAAGTGCGGAGCTATAAAGATCTCTGCCTGGTGCAATCAGCTCTGAGAGAAGCTACTCACCTGAAATGAGACAGCAAGGACACTCGGAGGTAAAACACCCCGTTAAACATTTGGATCAATATTAACGTGACTTCCATTTCATGCTTGCCCAATTCCAATCACCTAACAATATACTCGGATACTGGGCGGAGGCTGGCTGTAACAGGGCAGGTTATTACAGGAAGAGGGCAAAGACAGAATGTGCTGGCTAAGCTGTCAATGCTGCTAATAGACAACGAGGTAGAGTTTAAGGCAGAGTTTAACCTCCCATCACACACGTCCATGATTGTACACACTCTTAGACACACACACACACACACACACACACACACACACACACACACACACACACACACACACACACACACACACACACACACACATTGTATAAAAGTGATTGGAAAGGTTACACTGCTACTGATTTTGCTTTTCTTTCTTTCTTTTTTGAAAGACTACTTTTAAAATTTTATATTACATTTAAAGAAGCTCATTAACTCTTCCTTCTGATTCTGAGATAATCACTAAATTCTAACTGAAACCATGTTAAAAAAATATATCCATTAACATGTGGTATTAACTTCAAGTCTAAAAATATCGCCAGCTTTGAGAAAAGACAAAAAGTGGTTAAAATAATTGGTCAAAACAAACAAAAACTTGTGAAATATATAAAAGTTTCTTAATATCAAAGAGAAGGCACAGAAGAATGTGGTACCAACAACCATGCAAGCGACTCACTGAAATATTAAAAAAAAAAAAGTTCTACTACAGTTTCATTTTACCCAAGACTGACATTTTCTCTGAGCACAATCATGCACGTCTACTCAAATGGTGCCTGAGTGTATACGGTAATATCCTGCTGTCAAACCAGGAACTGGCTACTCAGTTTAGACAACCTGCTGGTTTTCCAGTAGTCCCAGATTTTAAAGCCTCAGTAATGACTCTCATGGGCCAAGTCAAACAAGCCTCTTTGTTTTTCTACTATAGTGCCTATGCTGCCTGGAAGCCACTAAAGAGTTGTATAGCATCTCTGTCAAACCCCAGAAACAAAGTCTGGATATGACAGATGATTTCCAACCTCTCAGCCTTTGCACCTGGGTTATCTACAAAGAACAGGTCCTATTCTTAACGCTATGCTAATTAAAAGTGAATATTCTTAAATAAAAAAACACTGTCAAAAACACACACACACACACAAAAAAAAACTGCCAACTGTCACTGCCAACAAAACCTGCTGAAGCTCTAACAAAGAACAAAAGGTTTCTCATTTTAACTCATAACAAAAACCTGGCCTCCACAGCGCAACCACATCAAAGCCTGCTGGAAACAGCCTGAAAGTGCAGCTCACCTCTCATGGAGAGCAAGAGGGCCATCCGACCGCAGGCGATCCCTTTCACTTGACAAGTTTATACATTATTCCGCTCATTAAAACCACCGCATGCCAGCAGGACTTCAACAAGTCTTCAGTCAACCGCACTGAGGCTCTAATGTCAAATTGCAGAGAGAAAACCGAACGCTCCAAAATATATTCTGGTGAACCAATGAGGTAAATAACAAGGAAAGTTCATAGCACTGGCTCACGTGTTGCCCAGGGAAATAAAGCGGGTGATGCACACATACTAACACATACTTTGAGCAACTGCATAGCGGAGTCTGACAAAGCTGATGAAGCAACAACAGTGAAAGAAATTATTAGTGATATATTCTTATCCTCCATCTGTATGCATACCAAAGCAATTTCATAGTCTAAATAAAGGATTTCCACAATATAGGTCATCTAGCAGAAGTTTTCCATTTTTTTTAAATTATATAATAAACTATTATATAATAATAAAATATGATAAATTAATCTTTATTTTTGACTTAATTTTTTTTTTTAAAAGAAAAAGAAATACAGTAAATGACAGTGTTGGGTGGAGGGAAGGGGAGTGGGAGGAGAGTTTATTGTTGATGAATTTGTTCTGATCTGTTACAGGAATAGTGAAACTTCATTTATTGGTAGGCAGAGTTGATGCAACACAATGCAATGTCTTCATCAAAGCTCTTAAAAGCTTTTAGATATTTTTAAGCAGATTAAAAACAACTGCCAGAGCATAGTAACAGTTGTTTATTTGAGTCATTCCTACAATGAAATCAATACATTACCGAAGAGCCACAAAATTAGTTTGTACTTTCAAAGAGGAATAATGGGACCACCATAAAATCTCATTCAAAAGATGTTGTTTCTATGTGTGTGAGGACCATCTTCCGCTGAAGCAGCCACTAGCATGCGTTCATGTACAGAGATGCCATGATGTACATCCTACAGCAGCCATGGCAGAGCGACAGCAACATCCTGAACCCAGCCAACGGTCTGCTTCAGTAGCTCGAAACTGAGACACAATGATGTCAGCGAACATCGTTGTGATCGTGCATGTTGCTGCAACGATTATAAGAGGCTTCGCTGACCACAACGCGTCGCCCGCTTTCCGTTTTCTTATAAAGCTAAAATGGGCCTTAATCTATTAATTTCATACATTCAAACTTGTGCCATTAAACATCTGCGATGCTATTCAATAACAGGCGGGAAAGAATTGCAGAGGGATCTTAATAGTACTGAGTGGCTTTTAAAAGTCGGTGTGGCAGAATATTAAAAAAAAACAAAAAATGACAAAAGCTGGTGGGCAACACTGCAAGACTGCCTCGGTCAGTAAGGAAAGTTTCAGGCGCAAAGAAGAAAATAATAAAAAGAGGGAGAGCCAATTTGCTGTGGAGTATGTGTTGCAATGATAATAAAAAGTGCAATTAAATGGATGTGTCATGTTCAATTCACAGGACTCGTAAATAATGTTACCTATAAAACTTCTCCTAAGCAATATGTTAAACGAAATGGACAAGCAGGGGCTAAACTTTAATCCTTCCTCAAAAAGGCATTAATGGCAACACTGAAATTCAGCATTTAAAAAAGGGTAAAGCTGGATGTGAATTTTTAGTGCCCTAATTATGAAATATAACACAAACACACACACACACACACACACACACACACACACACACACCATAAAGATGTGATAAACTCACCATACTCTTGCAGTGACTTGCATACGACATCTAGGTGGGTGGAGCCAAATGGGTTTCTGACAAATCTCCGCCTTCGACGCAGGTCATCCTCCCAGTAGTCAAGACGCCAGAAGTCGTGCAGCTGACTGTGGGAGACACAAGAAGACAGGCAGGTAAGACAAAGCAAACGGTCCTCAGTGACTGACTGATGACAGTAGCCACTTTCCTATCAGAGGAAAACATCTTGTGGAGAAAAATCATGCCACACATAGCAGACATATTAGGCTGGGCCTCTGCATCCTGCGTGCAGAGGCCCACTGATGTTAGCCCAGCTAATGCCTATAGCATCAGAACAGCAGGGAGCAACAGCAGCCACTGCACACATAAATCACCGGTACTCCCATTAACAAATACAGCATCAAATTACAAGTATAAATGGCACAGCTTGCCTCCTTTTTTTACAATGTTTTTTAACAAGTCTTGTAAATCAAAGGTAGGAACCTCAACGCAGACAGCGTGGAGTTTAATGATCGGGGTCTCGGGGCGGTTGAGGCATGAGCCTATAAAACAAGCCCCCTCCCTGAGTATGTGGAGCCATGATTAAAATAATGTGCTGAAATATTCATTGAAATGATTCCCAGAGCCCTGGAGCAACCCAATAGAAAATTGCATTTTTATTCATTATTAATAACAGCGAATTAGGGTGGTAAAAAAAAAAAAAGGGGGCGAAAGAAGAAAACAGTTCCAGCATGTGGTAACCATCTTTGTAAATGGTTATTTCAACATTAGTGAGGACCTGGGATAATTTTATGGCTTGCAGCTAATGCAAACCATTAAGCACCAGGACCAGCATTAGGCTTCTAACTGCTGCTTATTCCAACTGCACGCTAGCTGGAGCCATTTCAAAGCCTTTATGTTTCCTTTAGAGGGAAATACAGCACAAAAAAAATGAAAAAGTCTTGCTTTAATTTACCTTTACCAACGAGAAGGAAAAAAAAATGCATCAATTGTAACTGACAGACACGAAATCCTTACATCGGCCGTGCCAATTTTAACCAAACGTGAAAAAATAGTGCATCGTTTGGCTTCATTTTGTTGACAACTTTAACAACTACACTCTCTGTGAATAGGGCAGTGGACTCCAGTACCTCAACATTTTAACTCATTTTATTATTATACAAATGCAGGGGTTCATCCTTTCAGGGTATTACTTCAAATGTTGCTTTTACCTACGCATTACAAGAAAAGAAAAATTCTAGAAACAGCCACTCAAAGCTCAAAATAAAACCTTGGATGGGATACTGAGTGTTCAAATCCAAGCAGAGATTTTTCTGTGTGTGCTGGATACAGTAAAACCCTGGCAGGCAACCGCCTATTTCATTGTATAGTTTCTGCCCCCTTCCCTGCTGCAGTACTGAAGGAGTCTAAACAGATTAAAGTGTTAGAGGGGATCACATCACAAAATACAGCCTTCTTGCTCCATAAATATAATATCTACCAGTGTCAGAAATCAAGAGGCTCAGGAGACTTAGCTGGGCTCTGACAGCAACAAGAGCTCTGTTTCAGTTAAGTATCAATCAAAATTGAGTGTGTGTGTGTGCGCGCGTGCAAGTGTGCACATGTTGTATGCACAAAGTATCATGAGCTGCTGTATGCAAAGCAACACCGAACGCCTTGAGCTTGTCCCGTGTCAATCTCCCTCAAAGCCTCACCGAAGAAAAGAGAGATGTCAGTGGGTGGAAAAGAGACACCCACGTAAATGATATTGTAAATGCAAGATTACACAGTGTGAAAAATGTAAATCCACTGCAGGCAACTGGGCGATTACTGTTGAAGATTATGTCCCCTAATTCTTAGTACAAATACACAGCAGATGCCAGTGGGGGATAAATCTGCCACTTTGAAGATTTCCCTGTAACAGAATTAACTACATTTTCTGCAAATTTACACAAAGTGCTTGTTTGCTTGTTTGAGTACAACTTTAGTTCGAGCCAAAATACCTTCATTTGTCTTTAACGGCAATAAAAAAAAGCCCGAAAAACCAAACTTCTATCGACTGATTAATGAGTCGGACGCAAGCATTTTTTAGGTCTCCTCGCCTGTTTCGTCCTGTGCAGATGGTTTCAGTTTAAATCTGCTGGTTGAGGAGGAACTGTGATATTCTACACTATGTGGTCAGCGCTGGACCGGATTTGGACTCTGCCAAAGTGCCGTGCTGAAGGAACCTCCTCTTCTATGAGGGTGGTCCAAAAACTGCTCAGGAGGATTGCATTCCTGATGGAGATACACTGCTGGATGGTGCTGAGCTCCCAGCTGCAGCTCTCCAACAGGGATATGAAATATCAGTGAAACACTAAAGACCACATCCATGGCTTAAAAGCACTGAACAGCATATTGTAAAATTGCACTTGGGAAATGCATGCACACATTTGTATTGTTTAATATACTGCAGAACCTAACCGTCAACACCAATCTCTTCATTTTTTAAGGCTTCAGATGATCAATTTTTAATATAAGTGATAACACACAAATCCAGCCACAGAGTCATTAATAGAAAGATAGCGTATTGTCTCAGTAACAAATTGTCCACCCAGTAGCATTCATTAAGCGCTGGCTGGAGACCTTTTTTATTTTACGCATCAAATGTGTCTGGCTTCATGACAACCATAAAGAATTGCAGTGAGCCGGCCCTCTAGAAACTGGCAAAATTTATTAGTCCCATCACCCATCAATCACCCAAATGGATTTCAAACCGCATTTTAAAAGCTAATTTTCCAGCACTGATAACCTACAGGAAACGGGAGCGCCATTATTTATGGCGGCTTTCAGACTTGCTAAGTGCAGTAAGATAAATTTGTAAGCGGACTATCGTCTATGCTCTGCTCTTTCAAATGTGTATTTAAAGGGCATCTTTCCTCAGGGAGCCAGTGTTGAGGTCTTTGAGGTGCCAGATCGAACACTTGAGTATACAGGAAATGTGGGTTGTTTGCTCAGAGGGAAAACGAGCGTATTCAAAATAAGATAACAGTTTCTAAGAAACTACGGCATCATTCTAAAACAAATAAACAAATACACAGGGCTCATATTGGGTTGGAGGGCGACATCTTCTTCATGGTGCTGTTATAATAGGACAGCAGAAACGCCACCGTTTTCTCATATGATTATTTGGAGAATAGTATTGGTGTTTAAGTAAAAAGGTAAATCTGAGCCATGCAATTAAAATCCTCTTATATGTAACAAAACCTATACAACTGGTGGATGGAACACATTACAAAGTAACACATTACTGTAAACACATATTTATCTGTAACATAGTTACAGTTACTAACAGGGATGTGGCAAAATACTAATACAGCAATATACACTAATCAGGCATAACATTATGACCACCTGCATAATATTGTGTTGGTCCCCCTTTTGCTTTCAAAACAGCCCTGACACTGTCGAGGCATGGACCCCACTAGACCCCTGAAGGTGTGTTGTGGTAGCTGCACCAATCAAGGAATCGTCAAGGAATACCGTTTTCCGTGAAAGGGTGTACACGGTCTGAAACAATGCTTAGGTAGGTGGTATGCTTCAAAGTAACATCCCCAGCAGAACATTGCCCAAAGCATCACACTGCCTCCACTGGCTTGCCTTCTTCCCATAGTGCATCCTGGTGCCAGGTGTTCCTTAGGTAAGCGACGCACATGCACCCGACCATCCACGTGATGTAAAAGAAAACACGATTCATCAGAGCAGGCCACCATCTCCCATTGCTCCGTGGTCCAGTTCTGATGCTCACGTGTCCATTGTTGGCACTTTACGCAGGTGACAGGGGTTAGCATGGGCACCCTGACTGACCTGCAGCTGCGCAGCCCCATACGCCACAAACTGTGATGCACTGTGTATGCCGACACCTTACCATCAGAACCAGCATGAACCTTTTCTGCAATCTGAGCTACAGTGGATCATCTGTTGGACTGGACAACAGGGGCCAGCCTTCGCTCCCCATGTGAATCAATGAGCCTTGGCCGCCCATGAACCTGCCGCTGTTCCCTCCTTGGATCACTTTTGAGAGATACTGACCACTGCAGACTGGGAACACCCCACAGGAGCTGCAGATTTGGAGATGCTCTGGCCCAGACGTCTAGCCATCACAGTTTGGCGTGAGAGCATCACAAAAGTGTTGTGTCTTGAGTTGTTCTGTGATTTTTACCTCTAGTTACTAATCGATCAATATTGTCGTGACTTGCATCTAGATTTTTTTTCAATATAGATTGAAGATAATTGTAACTTCAAAATCATCAAATGTGAATTTTCATCCACACAAGCAGCAATCATCTGACTGCAGATCATGAGGGACGTGGAAGAAAAATGTCACCCTCAGTCTGTGAAGATGCACACGCTATTTAAAATGTTTTACATGAAAAGACAAGAATGTGACGGTAAAGTGCAAACTGTTCTCAGGACAGAAACAACAATTAACTGCTGCAGCGACAAACTCAGATCTCTCCAAACACCTGCAATAGCAACATGCTAACACGACGCTAGCAGCGAAAGACTTCCCTGTTCACAATGACGCTCATTCTAACCGCATGCCGACAACAAGCCAGCAGCCGCAGCTTGATTTTCCACATGTACCAAAGAGATGAAGCGGCTTCTAGAAGCCACCATAGTGAGGGCATTAATCCTAACTCAAATCCGCACCTATTTCCCTCTAACTTCATATCTGACAACGTCATAAAATGCATGGTGCCTTGGAAATAAGTGACCACAGCGATCTGTTGTCAGACACAATAATTAGCTTCATGTTTTTCAAGCCATTTAAACCAGGATGGCTCACAAAACTTGCACAGGCCTCAAATGCAGACAGATGAGCTTCTCATGGCTGAAGATTTTCTTTTTATTCTATTTATGGTCAGAGGGGATTTGTGCGAGGCGGTCAGGAGGAAGGACAGCGACATGCTGATTCAATAAAACACCATTATACTCCTTTTAAAAAGCTTCCATTGGTGACATGAGTAGGGGGTAATTATAATAAATACCAGTAATCAGCAACAATTCTATTCAAAGGAGCAGCGACTGGTTTCTGTCTCTCACACACACACACACACACACACACACACACACACACGCGGACACTGAACACATGTCGGTTTTTAGTGTAATTCTGAGAACAAGTGGTCTTTTCTTTTGCTCTCAGCTGACCTAATAGGCTCTGACTATGTGAATCAAAAAGTGCATGAGGAATCTGTGTGAGATGTGTCACTGAAGCAAAAAAATTGTGCTAAAAGTAAAATCAGAAGACAATGTAGTTCACTTGTTATCTATAGTACCTGTTATCCAGCTGCTCAACCTGGAATTTCTGCCATAGAAGTCAGTTCTTGTTCACCCATGTAATATTGATTTATTGAAACCTGTCCTTTGCATCCATTAAAATGACAAGCAGACACGTGGCTCTGTAATGATGGGGACATGACACGTCATCAAAGCCATCGGGCAATCGACAAAGACTGAAAACCAAAGTGAAAAAATGTGAAAACACTTCTTTGTTTTCTTGTATTCTTATGCAACATTAGATACTGCTTAAAAACTGAAACACTAAAACACAAAAATAGGGCACTGTGCATGAAAGTTGTGACTGGTAACCATATGGTGATGAGCCTATTGCTTTTAAAGTAAACTATAAAGTAAGAAAAAAAATACAAAGTGATTTCCTCTATAAAAACACACCAAGTATGATCATGTGTCTCTTGGATGCTGAGTGTTAAGTGACTGTATGGCCAACATCATGATCAGATTATCACAAAGGGCTGCAAATGGCATTCAATACTTTCATCTCTTTAATTTCGCCATCGCTTTTCATCACTGTTCTCAAAGGCTGCCGCAGACAGAAGGTTACCGAGCTAAGATCCAAATGCTTCTGGTTACTGGATATTACTTTTCTTTTGTTGATTAAGAGACAGAACGAAAACACACTGAATTACGGGTATTGGACAAAGACTAAAGGACACAGCGGCAACAAGATCAACTCCAGGTCATCTGGCGTAATGAAGACAGACGTACGAGGGATGAGGAGCCATAGCGTACCGCTCGTGAGCTCCCCTGGATCGCAAGCTTTCCGGAACCCATCTTTCATTGGAAATGTGGCACAGGCAAGCAATGCCCAGCTCAATTTCTACGCCCTCTGAAATTGATGATTGTGTGAATGGGCCTCTTTCCAGGGATAATTAGCACAGTGTACGAGGTTAAGAGGGCCCCAAGGGAAGAGAGCCTGGTGTAGGTCAAGAACGAATAAGAGAAGAGAGGATAGCAGCGCGCAAGAACAAAGGAGCATCATGTTTTAAATAAGATCAGATTAATGAATAATATGAAACGCTGCCTCACTTAGAGGCTGTTTTAAGTAGAGCTGCATTTTACTGATGTAGATAGTAGACTGAAAATTTAAAGAGGGTATGCAAAGGAGTGGAGAGAGCTTGGGTGGAGTGATGGCACATAAACATCTAAAGACTGCATGCGCGAGAATAAAAAAAAAAGAAAAGAAAAAAAGAGCACTTAGAGGTGCATTATTTTTATAGTTGCTTCTAAGATTTCTTCACCTCTTTCTGATTTTACAATATTTAACAGAATAATTTAGATTAATCACAAGAATTTAATGCAATGAGAAGAAGATCATACACATTTTGCTGCTCCAGGTGTCAAAAATAAAAGAATTATATCTACCATGTTGCCAGATTAAATTTTGTTTATACTGTCAGGCTCAATTGGGGACCTTGACTTTTGTTTTCTGCCCCAGAGGGGTCATCAGACTTTAAAACCTGCGAGGCTTTAAGGACCTCTAAAGGTGCTCACCCCCCACCCCTACTGTGGCAGTAGATTTCTATTAGAATTGATAACCCCTTTCAGGAAGGACCAAATACTGCGGGGCACATTGTTAGTAAAAAGGTTCATTCCATCACAAAGTTATTATCCAACGGCAGATTGTTACCATTCATCACGTGCCAGAGATGAAACTCGCTGTTAGTCAAGGGAAACGGCTGTTTCACTGCCTCGCCACAGATCAATACATTTCCTTTCTCTCTTCTGCTACAAAAAAGTAATTATACAGAAGAAATGTTGACAATCAATAGACTAGTCAGGTAAGGTTAAGGTCTGCAGTGGAGGCCAGCAGAGGCTCCTCCGTCAGCTGTCAGTGATGCTACTGAACTCAGATGCCCGCATGGGAACAAAGGGAGGTCTGCATGCTTCAGCTCCCTTTTACATTTGTGTTAGGTTGGCTGTGTCGAAATAGCTCGTACTTAGGACATCTGGTGCATGAAATCCAAGGAAGTTTAAAGATGACCTGGAGGTATGTGTGTGTGCCAGCGTAACCCAACTATAATTATACCTTTAAATGGTGGATTTAAACAAAATAACACACATTAAAAAAAAATCCAAATAAAAAAATAGATCATTGAGCTGAGTCTTATTCTAACAGTGTATCTGAAATAGTTTGCTGTGTAAATTAAAGCTGCAGTTTAACTTTCACACCGTTACAGTTTAACACTGCAGAGCGCTGCGGAATGAGTGAGAGAATTTATTGTGCTGTCACAGTACGGTGGTCCCACGCTGCAAAAGTGGCGGGCATTAGTCTTCAATGAATTCATCAGCATCGCCTTGACATCTACTTTCACTTTAGACGAGCCCGAACTTTATAATCCACTGGCAGGGTTCAGAGGTCAACAGCAGAGGGGACCAGAGGGCAGGGAAAATCACTCTCTCCCTGGAAAAAACTCTGACATCCAATTTTCAACTTGATTTATCAGTGTGAAGCTAAAATTGATAGTGTGTCATTACTGGGTAGGGAGCTGTCGTGCAGAGATGTATCAAAGCCTCCTCATTTTGATTTAGCACAGCGGATCAATACAACCCTATACTGTTTCAATTTGAGGACTATTGATTTTTCTATGCTGACTCCATACAGAAGGACATTCATCATCAAGCAAGCATAGAGTATGGATCTAACGGGCCAGCATAGGGTCTGATCTGCGTATTTTTCAGTCAGATCACATGACCGCAGAGCAGCTGTTTTAAAGCCTGGCACACATTATTTCCTCATTTCCCGCTTTTGTCATCCTAACGCTGTTTGCCACGATGGAAACGGCAACTCAAAATAAAAACAGCTGCAGATATCGGGAATAAAAAAAACTAATAGTTGGCCATCTATTGAGCAAAGCTGCAAACACGCCGGAAAATAAAAAAATAAATAAACAAGTCGCCGTAGTTTCTGACTACTGCCTTCCTATGAATAATTTTGTTTATAATATATTCTACACTAATGATAAATATCCCTTGGCATGTCTCCAGGCAGAACTTAGGAGTTAAAGGCAAAGCAATTTCTGTGCAAGAGGGTGAAAACAAACATTACCAACTAAAGGCTCACTGTCTCTCTCTCTCTCTCTCTCTCTCTCTCACACACACACACACACACACACACACACACACACACACACACACATATATAACAGACAGCCACCTCAAAATGCTTGAGGGCTTTATATTTTACAAGAGAAGCATAAATGGGAAAGTTAATGTACCATTGAATAAGACTGAGCTGCTGAACTGCAACACTGCCTTGAGCTTGTGAGCATATTGCATCATTTTTCTTCACCAGCAGGTTACCATTAAATTTGAATTTGTTGGAAGTTTTGCGGTATCATTTACAATGCACCCACGCTCAATAACCTTTTGTTTCAATGCAAATGCTATGCCTCTGAGAGAGGCTCCATAAATATTTGAACAAGAGCCCAGAATTCAGTCCAATAGATTTTCATGGGTAGTTAAGGTTCAGTCAGTTTTAAGAAAATCTGTACTTGGACCCTGAAACCCTCACAGTCACGGTCAAAATATTAACATAATATTAAACACAGTGTTTGGATAAGGTCACTTTTTCTGCCTTTGTTCTGGAAGCAATTGCAACACATTACTGCCTCTAACAAATCGAAGTGTCAACAGAAAATTACAGTATGTGATGTCAATATACATGCATTTGCTATAATTGCACTGGCTACAGCGCACGATGTTCCACGAATAGACGGATAAAGAACACAAATTTAGCTGCTGTTTTGGAGGAAAATGTTACCACAAGTTAAAAACATAAAATGAAGCTATAAAAATTAATTACCAGACTTACTACACATTTTTTTTTTGTATTAACAGCAAACCTGGTTTAGGCTCTGAAACAAAGCCGTGCTCAGCAGACCTTGGTGAACATCTGCACTGTGTTGTTTAAACTTAATAAACTCAAAGCTACTGTTTCAGCAAAGAGGCAAAAATTTGGCAAATCGGCAGTTGTGGTTTGTGTATGAAGTGGGACACTTTTTCTATTCTTTTGCTATTGACTTAATTTTGTGTGAACGAATTACTCAACGAATTACTGTGCAACGCTGCAACTGGCCTGATGATATTTAACTCAAAACAAAAACTGACTGAGGCTCTCCCTGCAGCGCAGCAAGCTCAGACTTCTGCTGTTATAAAAATTCCACACTTTTTGTCATATCTGTAATTCCCAGCTCGAAGCCCAGAGGAAAACACAAACAGCTTGTTGTGACTCTTTTGTTTGTCTAAAATAACTAGCTGTCGATCCTTCTACCCAGCCCTGCGTCCGCGGGACCATTTGGATGCTAGCGAGAGGTAGGCGGCAGAGCAGGAGAGGCGGTGGTTATTTTAACAGGGCCCATGGGGAAGGCTGCAACTACCACCAGGTGCTGGGCTGTGTTACTGAGAGGGTCAATGAATGCCTGGACAATGCTGCAGAAACACCCCAACCCCCTTCTTCCACCCCAGTATGTTGGATGACTGGCCAATCAGCTGTCCCCAGAGGATTAAGCCACTCCGCACTGTAATTGCATTTGCTGACCCGATTGCTGACCCTATCGGATCCTGGCAAAATGACATTAACTGGTGGTCCTACCCTGTGACTGCAGAGTACTGTGAACAGGTAACGTCTATGCTGTAGGTTGGACCTAACACTAAGTGGCTATAGTTTATCCTTGAAGACTTAACAGCGCGCATGTCGGTCTGCAGGTAAACTTGTTCAAGTGTGAGGACTTACCTCTGAGCCAGCGTGCCCCAGGCGCCGTGCTTGTTGGTGAGGATGTTGACGATTTTCTGCTTTAACTGGTTGGCTGTTACGTGGTCTCTGTGTTTAGCAGCGCAAATCAGGTGGTCACACATCTTCTCTTCCTCTTTTCTGTCCGCAGCATACTGAGCACAGTTTGACTAATTTGAGATTTAAAAAAGAAAAGAAAAAAAATGTAAAGCTCATTGAATATTTATGAATTTAGGTACAGTATCCACTACCAAATTTGATATTGGACATTGTACTAATAGCATTTGAGAATGTCTTACTTGAATAAAGTCAAAGTAATATATACACTCTAATGGAGCATTTGTCATGCTGAAGAATGTTATGGCTTCATTCAACACACTTGAGTGAATAAAGATATTAGTGGACAGCTGAGAGATATATTTCTACTCCCTTGGAGGAGGTCACTAAATCACCACAAGCACATGAACGCAGCCTGACTGCGGACAGATGAGGCTTCCTGTTAGGCAGCTTTGGATGGTGCTATTAGGGGAGAGGAATACAGCCCATCAGGGTTTACGAAGCTACATTGCCATTATATCAATAAAATGTTTCACGTCCCCTGGTATAGCAGTGGGGTAAAGTGTGAAGATTAGCATTCGTCTTTGAAAACAAAATGTAAGAATATATATATATATAGGAACATCCTGCCTGATGTAACTAGCAAAAAATTGAAATAAATAAATACATAGTAAACACATTACTACCAAAATAAAATTGACTTGTCAGAATTCTTAAATAAAATCAAACAGAATTTATGGTTTTACATTTTCCACAATTCAGTGCAACAGAAGCTGAATGTAAACTAGAGGAGCACAGGTGACTCCATCTCACTGGCCCACCCTGGGGGAACTCTTGCTAATATTCACAATCTAATTTGCTAACAGAAGCTGGAAGTTAATTGAATTTCCTGCTTTAAAATTTGAATTCTGTCAGATACTATATTTCAACATATACCTCATAAAGCAGATAACTCAATCTCCGCCCGTCACCTCACATTACCACGTGACGCTGTGACAAATATCAAACATTATTTATCACTTAAAGCGTATGACGCTCCTGCCTGACACCAACTTAATTGTAAAACTGTCTTATCTGCGTCCCGAATCTTCAATCTTGAAGAGTGGGTAATAAAGTAATGTCAGCCCTCGATGAAAAGTGTAGGCTGTCTGGAGTTGGCAGACAGAGCGGATGGGGCCAGGTACACTTCCCCTTCTCCTGACATTGCATATCTAACCGTCTCTTCCAGTTTATCTAGCGGGTCAAGGATCCTCAAGAACTGTATATCAAGCAGCTGTTTGAGGATGGCTGCTTCTCCCAGATAAGAAACTCATCACTACTCACATGTACAAGCTGTTAACAGAGCTGGTGGAAATGTGCACGCGTGGTTTGCGTGATAGCAAACACACACATTTTGATGTTCTGCAGTTACCATTCAAACATTTTAAGACAGATTGGTAATACTTGATTATAACCATTGTTGTAAAACTTTGTGAATAGTTAATATGTACAGTGTAATGCATCATTGAGCATTGTGTGTTTGGCTATTGTAAAGTTGTAATTCCTGTTTAAATTTTTTTTTGTTTTGTAAAGAGTGTGTGAGTAGGCAGGTGTTTATGTCATTTTTCACTCGCTCTTTCCTTTTGTTTTCACGTTTGCTTGTTGGTTAGACACCAAAACTACTTGGTTACATGCAGGAAAAGATTGTGGTCAAAACACAAAAACTTAGGAGTGCATTACCTCTCACTCTTGCTGCAACACATTGCGCTGATGGGACTTAAACACACCCCGTGGGTATCTCCGAGATACCACAGCAATATTTGATGCACCGGGAGTGAAAATGGGCTCACTAATCAGGAATTAAACTTTTATTATGACACCACCAAATATATGATATCCATCCATCCATCTCCCTTACCCAGTTCAGGTTAATATAGCATATAAAATATTGTATGCTGATGATGTCTAAATGCAGTTATTGTTTCTCATCTCTCTCAGCTATAATAATTACACGATGCAATAAATAATTCATAAAACAAAAGCTACTTTGACTGCTCCCTCATTCACAGGGGGTCTCCACAACAAGTAGTACCACATGTTTGATTTGGTAGATTTTTACACTGATGGCCTTCCTGACGCAACCCAAATGGGATCTGTGTCTCCTCCCAGGATCAAACCAAGGACCTTTTGCTTATTAGGTGAATTTTTAAGCCACTAGACAATGGAGCCACTGAAAAATTCATAAACAATTCTTATGTATCACACAGTTGCTGCACATTTGTCGGCTGCACAGCCATAATGGGAATCTCCTGTGCCACCACATCCCAAAGGTGCTCTACTGGACTGAGATCTGGTGACTGTGGAGGCCATACAGTGAACTCACTGACGTGTTCAAGAAACCAGTTTGAGATGATCTGAGCCATAAGATGGACAGATGGATACACTGTGGTCATAAAAGTGATGGACATGGTCAGCAAAAACACCCAGGTAAGCTGTGGCATTCAAATGATGTTCAGCTGGTACTAAGGGGAAACTTCCCCCCACACCATGACACCAGCAGCAGCAGCAGCAGCAGCCTGAACCATTGACACAGACAGTATGGATCCATCCCATCTAAATGTGGCAGCAGAACTTGAAACTCATCAGACCAGACAACATATTTCCAATCTTCATCTGTCCAATTTTGGTGAGCCTATGCAAACTGTAGCGTGAGCTTCCTGTTCTCAGCTGACAGTAAGTGGTAGCTGGTGTGGTCTTCTGCTGTGATAGCCCATCTGTTTCAAAGTACAACGTGTTGTGAGTTCAGAGATGCTCTTCTGCATAGCTTGGTTGTAATGAGTGGTTTTTTTTGAGTTACAATTGCCTTTCTTTGCAGTCTGGGAACTCACCTATGAACTCTGGCATTTTCACCTGGAGAACTGCTGGTTATTGAATATTCTCCCTTTTTGACCATCCTCTGTAAAGGGATGTAGGGATGGTTGTGCAGGAAAACCCCAGCAGAGCAGCAGTTTTTGAAATACTCTGTTACTTAAATCGCCTTTCCTCCCCATTCTGCTGTTGGGTTTGAACTTCAGGAGGTCGTCTTGATCATGTTTACATGTATGAATTCATCAAGTTGTTGCCATGTGATTGACTAATTTGCAGCAATGAGTAGTTGAACAGGTGCACCTAACAAAGTAGCCAGTTAATGTAATTATGATCATTAAAATAACAATTTACTACAGTTTTAAAATGATACATTTTTAATTTGTTAGTTATCTTTTTTAAAGGTCTTACCATATGATTTATTAATGTTTTTGCAATTAATCTGGTGGGCACTTCTTTTATTACACCACTCGAACCCTAGTGTTTCCTTTCATATCTGAACTGATGGTTTGATGGGGGTAGGCTAAACACAGACAAAGGGATTTTATCCCTGGAGTTACTTGGCAAAAGCTCATATCAAAATCCTAAATTAATATTTCTGGGATCCCTTTGCCACCAGTAATTAAATTTATATGAGTTGTAAGAGCGAGGATTTAATCCTCATGAGGACAGAGAGGGACATGATTGCTGAGCACATACAGTATAATGTCTGTTTTATACTAATAGGATTTGTTTAGAGCTCATTAGCAGATTGCCAAATTCTATTTTCACAGCAGATGGTAAAATTAAAATTTAGAGAATTGATGATGTGAAATAGTCTTATTCACTGTTGGTTACACTGTGCAATATTTGTGCAATACTCACTGAGCAGCGCGGTTCAGTGCAGGCCGTTAATGTTTAATTTCAGATGCATGCCACAGTTTATACCTCAAACTCCGCATGTTTGTGGACGTCCTCTGCTCGCTGTCTGTTGAGGATGAATTCAGCCTCGTTGGCAACCCGGACTATGTGGTCCTTCATGGCATGGCAGAGCAACCTTTAACATTGCAAAGAAATTTAAATAGAGGAGAAAACAACAGTTTATTTTATTTTATTTTATAAGCTAATATCTATTGTAAAGCTACTCCAAAGGAAAGAGAAGTGTTAAGGTAAATTTAGCTTGTCATGACTGTGTAACATTCTTCTTGGTGAGAGAGCAGACTAGTAAATAGCATCATTTGTCTGAGTTATGTTGCAAAGCTCCAGGTCAGTGACAGACCCCTCTGTAGCATTAAGGAGGGAATAGAGTGTCATTAGAGCGCTGGAGCCTGTCTGGCACACCCCTGATTGACTGAGCATCCCTTCCCACTGACCAGAACATCAACCCAGTGCCTGTATTGCTGACAAGTCTGGCTGTGGAAAGCTTCTCACATGGCTGAGTCTAGACACTCTACAGTCTCCACCCACATTCACATACAAGTTCCAGTATCTTTAATAAGTGAGAACACTCTGGATATTGTGTGTAGATTACATGCCATTTTACACACCATTAGGCCAGCTTTGTTTTAATTAAAACACCCCTTGTTCCTCTCCAGTGCTTGATACAGATTGTAATTTTCCCTCCCATCCCAAGGAGAGGCAGCAATCCCAAGGCTGCATTCATCAGCTGCTCTTGCCTCTTTAGTTGTTGACAAGCACTCGTTAATAGACAGAAGTTCACTGTTCAAAGACAGAGGCTGACAACGCCAAGCTTTGTTTCGAAACCAAGAATAGATGAGAAAGCAAGTTGACAAGTGATATTTGGAGATGGAAAAAAGACATTTATGCGCTCCACCACACTTTTTTGTGGTATTATTTCATGTATAGAAAACACAAATCAATCACCATCCAAACTATGAACAGCGTGAGGGTCCTTAGCTGCATCCAACAAATGCAGCTAAAATTTGATTAAGTGGGGAGTGGGGGTGGGGGGCTGATTATCATTAACATTTCTGCTTTCTTTTGTAACAACAAATGTCCCATCATCAGTCATTTCAACTGTATTAAAGTTAAAAGGTTGTTTCTTTTATTTGTCTTGGCTCTTTGACTGCTTCCATGTGTTGATTTGGAATGCGCCTCCCGACAGTGCCTTCAGCTCAGCAACATCCCTCATCTCGTGTTTCCATTCACTGACGTATAACTCATGAACCACATTAGTTATTAAAGTACTAAGGCACCTTTATTTTTCAATAGCCATTTAATATGATGATGCATGGTGCTAGAAGCTGCACTAACTTAATAAATGCTCTCTTTGCCTTCATTTTATGAGGGGAGGTTGAATGCACTCTAAACTGGAGGCCTGATCTGATCGTGGAATAAGCGGAAATAAAATTTCCACCTAATCAAAGCATTTTCAGCCCGTCTGTTAGTGGCTTGGAATTCAAACAGGAACACAACGAAACATAGCCGCATGTTCTTTTGCGCAAACAACAGATACAATGTCTGTGTCAGCCACGCTTTGTAAAGCAAACAGATTTACCAGACTACAGCTACATGTACATCCAGGACAATGGCATTGTACACGGTAATGGTTATATGTTTATTTATTTCGTTCGTTCATGCTGGCAAATACGGTACACATGATGCTGTCTGCTGTCTAGAAAGAGGTATGTCTGCACACACAACTCACGCAAACACACAGAACTCGACAAGGACAATATCAGTTCAGGACATTGCTCCTTGTGAAGAAAGATTTTACTTCATCTGTATTTACTGGATCAGCTCAGCAGAATTAGTTGTGGATGATATGAAACCATGAGAAAATTGTGATTTTAAACATGAACCCAAGTCATGTGCCTTCAAAAAGAACACGCATAAGCGAAGGAAATCTTGAATTTTACAAAAACTAAGAAGAACTTTAAAGTTTCAATCATTAGACCATAACACATCACCTGATGTCTAAAGCAGATTGCTGGTTATAGTCTTGCCTGTGTGTGTGTGTGTGTGTGTGTGTGTGTGTGTGTGTGTGTGTGTGTGTGTGTGTGTGTGTGTGTGTGTCTGTGTGTGTGTCTGTGTGCGCGCTGCAGTCTGAAGCTCATCCAGGCTTACAAAATGATGCCTGAGACATCTAAGAGGAGCTGATCGTCTTTATCACCGTCTACCAGATGGATCCAGTCACTGAGTACACCGGGCAGGTAGAGTGTTATGTGCAAGCACATTCTACACATACACAACAGCTAATGTGGGAACAGTTTTTCTCTAAATCCGTTGGGATTGTTTGGTATACTGGTGATTTTGGGAGGAAATCTCTGCTGGCTGAATTCTAATTACAGTTTTCATGAAACCTAGACTTGCCGAGCAGTTTATTAGGAGCACCTTGCAGTCTAATGCAACCCGTCTGCCATAAACATTTATGAGACTTTTGTTGACATTGCCGGAATGCTTTATCTTTATCACTGAGGTCATAGTGGGTGGTGATAGTGGTGGCATAATGGACTGCATTGTATTGAAAATCAATTCTAATATTTGATGGATGAAATGGATATTTGTCCACCTCCTTGACATACATGCTACTATATTAAATAGTACTTTTCTGCTCTAAATGAGCAATCAAAGCCAATTTACACAGCACTTATGTTCAAGCGCTTTCTATCACATGAACTCACACTCTGATGGATGCACTAGGGGTTAGATATCTTTTCCGAGGACACTTTGGCATGCAGGGATTGACCCACCGTAGACTTTGTTGTCCTGTTTATCCACCCTGACTTCCTCCACATACAGTTAGAGGCTCTAAAACTACTTAATGTCCTCATTAAGTCATGATCACCTCAGCCACCAGAGGCCTCTGTTCATTGAACGTAAGGATGTTGTGGGACTTCGCTGAATTGTTGCACCAGATGAAATCCAGTTTCAGTGCATGCTGGACTGAGTGTTTGAATGCCTTTCTCTCTCCTCTTGCAGACGGCCTCTCAGATCTTATCATCGCCTGTATTAAACCACGCTCTTCTCTTTGTCAACAAAAGTTCAGCAGACTTTGATGAGCTTTTTTCTGCCTTCAGCAGTGCTGCAGAGACATTCAGGATGAAGGTACACAGAACGTGTTTGTACTTTTTGAGGACACTCACTAATAATGTATTTTTAGCCCCTGACTTTGACTCTATCGCATAACTACCTCTAATCCTTACCTTAAACCTAATTATAACTTGAAGCACTTCTTTATTAAGGTCTTATAGGCAATTTGGCTGCAGCGAAACAGTAAATCATGCAGACATAAACGAATAACCCAGTCCATTCCCTGGAGCGTCTGAGGTCTCTGTGTGTATTTGTGGGTCAGATTTTGTTTGTGTTGGTGAACGTGGCTGAGCATCGCAACGGCAGACTTATGGAGTACTTCCGGGTTCAGGACTTTGAGGCTCCCCTAATCCGACTGGTGAACCTGACAAATCACGTGACCTACCATCTGCCCTCCGACACCCTGAACGCAGAGGCCATAGAAAAGTTCTGCCAGGACTACCTAGAGGGCAAAGCTAAGGTAACTCCCATTCTCCTCTGCTGTGTGACACATGACAGAAGCTGGGAGGCAGCTTGTTCTGGTGTGTTTAATGTGCTTGTGTGTTTTTAACAGCCTAAGATGCAGAGCGAGCCAATACCTGAAGGATGGGACCAAAAGCCAGTGAAGGAGCTGGTGGGCATGAATATGGAGAAAGTTGCCTTTAACCCAGACAGGACTGTTTTTGTTCTGTTTTGTAAGTAAAAACTGTTAACTTCAACATTATGCTTTGAATTGTTAAAAAAAAAAGAGCTCTTGGGTTATACTGAGAGTTGTTGGTGGCCAAAACTAGAGCTAAAAAGGGACAAACATTTATATTTAAAAGGCACTTCCTTCGAGTTCTCTAAACTGTATTTAAAGGTGTCTGAAAGCATAGGGGAAAAGATTCTCTAATATGATGAGTCAAAAACATATTTGAGCAGATTTCCAAGGCCCTCATACATCTTTACAATGAAGTGCTTCACAGCAGGACTAGTAGCACACATCCTTAAAGAAATTCTGCTCATTGCAGTAACCGGTTAACCTTTCAGCAAAGCAGTGAACTAATATAAACATCTATGGCAACACTGGAGTGGCTGAAGAAGTGTGGCTGAAGAGTGGTCCAGCCAAAACTGTCACTTAAACCCTGTTTAAGAAACTAGCTTTTTGGGACTTTAAATACAGGGAAAGTTCACATTTATGATGCTATAGAACATGCAAATAGTGAGGTCTTCTGAGTACTTTCTAAAGTGACCGTATACGTTTGTATTGAAGATTTGCCCTACAGTAAAGAGTCCCGCGCTCTGTTTCCACTGTGGGAGGAACTGGCTGAGGCCTTTGAGGAGCAAGAGGATGTGGTCATCGCTCGCATACGATGCCTCAGCCAATGACATCAACATGTCGATGCAGGGGACGTACCCATCACTCTGCTTGTTTCCTGCTCTGTATGCCGAGAGGGTAAAAAGCATCCTTGCTCTAAATTTTTTTTTCATTTTTTAAATAAATTGTCTTTCTATACCGTATAATTTATGAACCTGACACATGAGGATTAATATTTAATATTAATATTGACTATTTCTTTGAGTCATATTTATTAAAGTCTATGAAACAAGGCTTCTTACTGTGAGATGATGATGTTCTCTGTGTGGTCTATATTTCAGGTGGTGGTTTACACTGGACCAAGGAAGCTGAAACCTCTGATTAAGTTTGTAGAGAAAGAGATGGAGAAAGCCAAAAAATACAGAGTTAAGGTGAATCATCTTTGCCACACTTCTGCCTTCAGTTCTGATAACTCTGTATTTGAGAGCTGCCTTTATATCAGTTAAAAATAAACTTCTCTCCTTTGTGTTTCCAGGAGGATGAAGACAGGAGGAAGTACATTGAGGACATGAAAGCTGAGGAGGCAGCAAAAGCCAAAGATGAGCTTTAATAATGGAACAAAGAGACTGGTGTGTGTGTGCGTGTGTGTGTGTGTGTGTGTGTGTGTGTGTGTGTGTGTGTGTGTGTGTATTTGGGAGGGGGCATAGGACCAGGAAGAAAAAGGATGACTTGGAAGAAGAGAGCCAGCTAACCACTGGCTCGGTGGGCACACCCCAGATGGCCTCTGCTGCTCTTTATCAGGATTTTCCACCTAAGAGCTGCTGGAGAATGTGTGCCAGCTGCTTTAGGAAAACCCTTCACACTTCCACTGTAAGAATGATAAACAAGGAAAACTACACTGGGAGGTGGAGGTGGCTGTTCAGGCTATTTTATATGTTTGGCTTTAAAGCGGGAATAAATTTTCATGCAGCCTTTCTGTGTTTAGGAATATTTTTGGCCTTTTAAATGTGTAATATCATTGCTCATATCGGGAAATAGACTGTGGAGAACAGGATTTATGAAGGGCTTCTATACAAAATGAAGAAATTACCTGTTTTGCAAGTATCTTTATGACTCTTTATTGTATCTACTTTATCATCAATCCAGTCCTTTTTGGCCTCTTCAAATGTCTTACAGAACTATGATGTTATATTTGTTGCAATTTTTGCTGCCCTCTTGGCCAGATCTGTATAAAAAAATAAATTTTTAATATCAATGATGATTTTTACTCTGCACTGGAGAGCTTTCCTGTTGTCTGCAGTGCAGCCAGAGTACCACACTGAGATAGAGTATGTGAGGACAGACTTGTTGACTGACCTGTACCTGTTGGGGGAGTAAAAGGAAAAGAAAAAGGAGGGAGAGAAAAGAAAGAGATAGAGAGGATGGCTAGAGGAAAGAAAGGCAGAGAGAAGAGGTAAAAGTCAAGGAGATGGATTAAAGGTGGTGGAAGACGAAGCTAGTTTTGTCCAGGTGAATTCTGAAGAAGCCGCAGAGTTATTCCGGAAAAACTTGAAGCGCTTTTTCTTTTCAGGCAGCGTTCTTGCAGATCTTTGTGCTCTAGTATGATGTTTCGCAGTTCACTGATACTTTCTGCATTCTGCTCCTTAATTTTTTTGTACTTTTTCTCAAGTTCTTCCATTTTTTGTGCTTTCCGCATGCTTTTCTTCCAGTTCTTTATATTTCTTTTCCTGTAATTTCTGTAACTCGTGCATGTCTTTATTGTGTTATTGTACTTGGCCAATCATGTGTTGTAACTCCTGACTTGTCCTCTGTACTTCTTGAAGTGTACACTGGATGTCTTTATGCATTTTCTCCTGTTGTCACTTCTCCTTTTGCATTTTAGTCATTCTGTACTGGACATTATTAGAGAGAGCTTGCAGTTGTGCATTTTTTCTCACCATATCTTGGCTCCTGCCCTGCATCTCTGCACAATTTTCTCCAAATCTGTGTGTTTTGCTTCCATGTTGTGGAGCATTTCTCTGTGCTTAGCTTTCTGTTGTTTCTTTTCTTTAAGCACATCTGCATTTCTTTGCTGGGCTTCATCAAGCATTCCCCATAAGCCTTCATTTTTTTTCTCCATGTCTTCTAGCTTGACCTGCATCACTGTGTGCATCATTTCCATGTATTCAAGTTTTGATTGGACTTCTCTGTGTTTAATTTTCAATTCTTTCTTCTCTTTCAGTATTTTTGCTTTTTTTCCCCCTATGCTTCATCAAGCATTCTTTGCAAGCCTTCATTTTTTTTTTCTCCATGTCTTTGAGCTTGCATTGCGTCTCCTTGTGCATCTTTTTCAAGTCATAGTACTTGTAGTGGACTTCTCTGTGTTTCATTTTCTGTTCTCTCTTCTCTTTCAGTATTTGTGTGTTTCTTTCCAATGATTCGTTAAGCAAAACTTGCAAGCCTTCATTTTTTTTTCTCACTGTCCTGAAGCTTACACTGCAACCTTGTGTGCTTAACGTCCATGTTCTGGAGCATTTCTCCATGTTTTGCTTCCTGTTCTTCCTTTTCTTTAAGCATGTCTGTATTTCTTTGCAGTGCTGCCTAGGCGACATTCACGGAAATTTGAAACTGCTGGCTAAGGCTAATCGTAGATTTGGTAAGATCGTTATTCACGTCGGCAGTAATGACACCCGGTTACGCCAATCGGAGGTCACTAAAATTAATATTGAATCGGTGTGTGACTTTGCAAAAACAATGTCGGACTCTGTAGTTTTCTCTGGGCCCCTCCCCAATCAGACCCGGAGCGACATGTTTAGCCGCATGTTCTCCTTGAATCGCTGGCTGTCGGAGTGGTGTCCAAAAAACAACGTGGGCTTCATTGATAATTGGGAAAGTTTCTGGGGAAAACCTGGTCTTGTTAGGAGAGACGGCATCCATCCCACTTTGGATGGAGCAGCTCTCATTTCTAGGAATCTGGCCAAATTTATCAACCCTCCTAAAACCTGACTAACCAGGGTTGAGACCAGGAAGCAGAGTTGCAGTCTTACACGCCTCTCTGCAGCTTCTCTCCTCCTGCCATCCCCCCAAAACCCCATCCCCATAGAGACGGTGCCTGCTCCCAGACCACCAAAAAACAAACTTAAAATCAGCAGAAAACTGTTTAAGCATAAAAATTCAAAAACAATAAATAATATAGTTTCATCAACTGCACAAAAGAATAAAACAATTAAATGTGGATTATTAAACATTAGGTCTCTCTCTTCCAAGTCCCTGTTAGTAAATGATTTAATAATTGATCAACATATTGATTTATTGTGCCTTACAGAAACCTGGTTACAGCAGGATGAATATGTTAGTTTAAATGAATCAACACCCCCGAGTCACACTAACTGTCAGAATGCTCGAAGCTCAGGTTGAGGAGGTGGCGTAGCTGCAATCATCAATTCCAGCTTAGTGATTAATCAAAGACCCAGACAGAGTTTTAATTCTTTTGAAAGCCTGACTCTTGGTCTTGCCCACCCTAATTGGGAAATTCAAAAACCTGTTTTATTTGTTATTATCTATCGTCCACCTGGTCCTTACTCAGAGTTTCTGTCTGATTTCTCAGACTTTTTATCTGATTTAGTGCTCAGTTCAGATAAAATCATTATAGTGGGTGATTTTAACATCCATGTAGATGCTGAAAATGACAGCCTCAACACTGCATTTAATCTATTATTAGATTCAATTGGCTAGTGGAACTATTTCCTTTCTACTTGGTACATTCTGGTGTTTGTGACAGGTTCTGTGATGATAGCCACATTGATCATCCTTAAATGGAAAGTGACTTTTTACTTATTTCCCTGTTTGTCCAGATTCTCAAAAGGATTTGGAAACTTGGAATGTGCCAAATGGCATATGGATAGCGCTCGGGCTTATTCTTGTTATGAGGATTGTTTGGAGTGTTTTGAAACCCTCTTGTAAATGGAACCCGAAACGGACATTCAAGGGATGTGAAAGACACTTCCTTTACTGCAAAAACTACAAACATGTGGAAGGTGACACGTACGTTCATAGAGTATATATGACACAATTTGAAACTGGAAGTCACTCTCATTCTGCAACATTCCCTCATATTTGATGGACTGACGACGACACGGGAACATTGCAAAGAGCGCTTTGAAACATCTGCAGACAAAAAGGAAAAACAAAGGGGCTGAGAAGCGGGATTGACCGTTTGTAAAAACTAGAAGCAGAAGCGCGATTTGAAGAGGATATGAAGCAAAATATCTTCCTATAATACAAACACAGAATATACAAACTGCATATGAATTCGATGTGGCTAGCTGTGGATGATGATCGTTATAGAAACTCTGGTGTTTCTGACACCTATCTGCAGCAGACGGAACATGGACCTCCTACGGTATGTTGCAATGGCTATAAAAAGACGTAATGCAAACAAAGAAGCATTCTCAGAAACGAGTTGTGTTGGATATCCTACACGTGTATTTGTATATAATTGCAATGGTAGTGTAGTTGAAATGGGATATTTGGCTGAAACTGCCCGATTTCAAATAATTCAAACATAATGCAAGTGTGTGCAATCTAAACAAACTGCTGTGTATGTAAGCCAATGGCTCCGGACACTGCTAGAATGGAAACGGTAGTAGCTTGGTTGTTATGTGAGGCCTTCGTTCATTCATATTTGAACCAGTCGTGGCAGATGGTAGCCCTCATGAGACATGATTATATGGAAGGTCTACTGTGGAAAAGGAAATATCCTCCCATGTATAATGCTTTGCACAGAATCATGTGATGGCTTTGTATATATTTGGGTATTGCATTGAAATCTAAAGGGCATTGTTGTTGTGATGATGCTGTAAATCAAAACTTCAAGTGAATGGAATGGATTGCATGATTTGAGTTTGATAGAACAATTCATTGCAAATCACTGATGTGAAAGGACATTGCCCTCTTGTACTTCTAATGCCAGGTAAAGGCAAAGGGTAGAAGCAATTCGAACATAGAGTTGCTTCTTTGAATGGCCACTCACACCGTTAGAAACCAATGTGATGGAACCTGTTCTTTGTGTGCATCTACTGACAGTTCGTATATGTAAACAATCATGTTGACAGTGCTTTCAATAATAAACTGCTTGGATAGTGTTCCCTCAATGACAATGAGTGAAGGAAAGATTTAACAGTAAAGGAAAATTCAAATGAAAATGCAGAATCAAAATATCTCATTATGTATTCAACTCAGTTGATATCTGAGAGTATTTTCTTTATATGATTAAATTAAATATGAAAATATCTTTATATGAACTAATCAAATATGAATTGTCTAATATACTTTGATGTTTATCCGTCCATTGTTCCTGACTTCAAACATAATAAGCGAAACATGTTTATATGATTCTGTCATTCAATGCATTCAAATCAAATAAACGGGAACCTGAATGATCACAAATCTAATAAAACTGTCTATTATATGAAATATGAACTTTACCTGATTGTGACAAGTGTATATTTTAACTAAATGGGAAATCACTTCTGAAACCATTTGATTCTGAGGCTTCTTTATTTTATTTCACAAATATGAATCAACATAATAATATGAATGAAATATAGTTGAATGATGAACATACATAATTCAAATGATTCATACAAAAAGACTTGGATGAACATATACTGAAAGCATAATGTAGAAAGAATTTTCAAAATTAACCTTGAAACACGATGGTGATAGTCAGCTGAAATAATTGAAAGCATGAAATAGGTTATGCTTTGATTGGGTATGGATGAATTCCATCCTCAATGAAAGATGTTTCAAAATCATCAAAATATGAGATTGCTCTTGTTCAGCCATTATGAACATAGTGTGGATATAATAAACACTGAATGGAAACTGTGGTAGATTTCAACTATTTCAACTATCTAACCACTCGTGCAGTGTTTGCAGAAGCTTTGATGTGATGTACACTTATAATTCAAAACAAACCAATGTTATATTTGGCAGTGGATCCTATGCAAATACAATCTTCACATCCAAATATTTTGTTTGAAACTTCTTTCAGCAGTTGTGTGATAGCGCTTTGCAATGGCAATTGGAAGTAGTAGACAGAAACTTACATTTTTGTGTTTGTGAAACGGAACCTGCAATGGGTTTTTTTTGTTTTGTTTAATTTCTTGTAACAGAATTTTCTGATAGAAGCTTTTTGAATCTGTGTGTGTGTGAAACGGGAACGGGATGTGTGTGTAATGCCAGAAACTAAACCAAGTGATTTGTGATGTGCGGACCGAGCGCAGTGGGAATAATTGAATAACTAAAAAGAATCTGATGTGGAAAATGGACATGTATGAAATGGAATGTGAGTATCAGGCATAGAGCCGTGAAACACTTCACTCCACGTAAACTCTATGCAACAATCCAAAAGTTGGATGTGACTCACAGTGGCATTTCACTGATTTGTAAAGTTTGTAGTTTGAGATGACGTTTGTCCTTTGCTGACTCTGAGGATTTCAAAACGTACAATGTGATAGAATTGGCTGTGAAACCACTTGTAGTTTGTAACCAGTTGGATAGCGCTTTGCAGTACTCAATTATATGAATTACCTTAAAACAAAGTAGCTTTGAGGAGCCTGTTTTGTTATAATGGAACTTCAAATGAAATTAAAGTGTATTCAAATCAATTAATTGGAAAGTAGTTGGAATCAAGACAAAATTCTTTTGCAAGTCAAACCTATCCTAATGGATCATTCTGTTTATATGAAAAAGAATGGTGTTCTCACTCTCACTCCTAATCAATGTCTTATACATTCGAATGATTTGAACGTGATTTGGATAATGTAAACTATCTGAATGATAGATGGAAATGTTGATGCTCTTTGTACTTGAACCGGAAATATTAATACAAATGGACATGATAAGTGATGTGATGTGGAGCCCACAGGTGGAGAGGCCTGAGGACGTGTATATGACGGGAAAGACGACAGAAGTTGCTGTGAAACGTATATATGTGGAGCGTGGCGTGGTGGTGGCAGCGGGAGCATGTCTGTGCGATGCAGACGACACGGGCAGGGCACGGAGCCTGTTGGAGCATTCAACGGGCTAGGATGGGGCCGAGTCTGTGGAGCGTAGGAGCGGGAGCAGCAGGGGCAGCACGGCCGGCCTGCTGTGGAGCGTAGCACGTGATGGCCGTAGGGGCGGGGCTGGAGGCTGTGGAGCATGAGATGGCTGCGGGGCGGGGCCACAGAGTGTGCTGGCGGCGTGGCGGCGCGGGCGGGCGGGCCAGCGAGCCTGCTGTGAAACGTCACGCGGCATGTGGGGCGGCGGCAGGTCCTGTGAAATGTCCGTGGCAGCCGCAATGGCGGGGCTGGCGTGCCTGCTTTGGAGTGTGGGCGCGCAGGCTCTCCAGGCCTGCCCCTGTGTGGCCGTTGCGTGATGTCCACATCAGATTGTCTGATCCCATGCCCTTGCGGCTGCTGGCGTCATGCTCCACAGCAGGCCCTCTGGCGCCGCCCCTGCGGCTGTGCGTGACGCCCAGGCGGCCGCAGGGGGCGGGGCCGCAAGGGCCTGTGGAGCGTGTGCGCGGGGTGGATCCTTAGAGAGTATGTGGAGTGTCACGGGTGAGTGAATCTGCTGTGGAACGTAGCACGGTGACCACGCCAGAGGGCCTGCTGTAAGCGTTCAAGCGACGGCTGGGGTGGGGTCGGAGAGTTGCTGTGGAGCGTCTTCTGTGGAAGTCACGTGGGTCACAGGGGCGAGGCTGGGGGGCGTGTGTACAGCGTTGATGCAGCAGCCCAAAGGGTGGGGCCGGAGGCTCTGAAGCATTGCGGGGAGGAGTCATAGCGGAGCGTCATGCAGGAGCAGCAGGGGCGGGTGGCGGAGGCCTGTGGAGCGTGACGACGGCCGCACGTAGCGGGGAGGCTGCCTGTGAACGTGGGCCGCCGCCACAGGGGTGGGGCCCGATGAAGTGCTGTGCGGTGCCGGGCGGGTGCGGGGCGGGGCAGCCTGCTGGGAGTGTGCTGTGGGGGTGGGGCGGCGAGGCCGGCGGCGGTGGAGCAGGAGGTCTGCAGTGGAGCCTAGCACGGCGGCCACAGGGGCGGGGCCGGCCGGCCTGCTGTGGAACGTGGCGTGGCAGACGCAGGGGCAGGGCTTGGAGCAGTCTGCTGTGGAGCGTCACGCGGCGGGCGCAGGGGCGGGGTCTGTGAGTCTGCATGTGGAGCGTCACACGGCGAGCCGCAGGGGCGGGGCTGGAGGGCCTGATGTTGAGCGCACGTGAGGGGCCGCAGAGGGTGTGGGCGGAGTCTGCCGTGGAGGGTCATGTGGTGGCCGGAGGGGCGGGGCTGGAGAGGCTGCTGTAAAGCGTCACGTGGCAGCCGCAGGGGCGGGGCCAGGGGGCTGCTGGCACGTTCCAAGGCAGGGGCAGGGCTGTTGCAGGAGCGTCACACAGTGACCACAGGGCGGGGCTGAAGAGTCTCGTGCGAGCGTCGCGCGGCGGCTGCAGGGGCGTGGCCAGAGAGCCTGCTCTGGAGCGTCACGCTGTGGCCACAGGGGTGGGGCTGGAGAGTGTGCTCTGGAGCATGGCGTGGCAGCCGCAGGGGCGAGCAGGCTGGGGCGAGCCTGCTGTGGAGTGTGGCACAACGGCCACAGTGGGGAGAGGTCGCGGAGTCTGATGTGGAGACATCACGTGGCTGACACGGGGCGGGCCGGAGAACCTGCTGTGGAGCGATCAAGCGGCGGCCGCAGGGGCGGGGCCGGAGAACCTGCTGTGGAGTGTGACCCGACGGCCACAGGGGCTGGGCCAGCAGAGTCTGGCTGGGGAGTGTCACGCAGCAGCGGCGCGGGCAGGGCCACCAGAGCCTGCATGGCGGGCGCGTCACACAACGGGTGCAGGGGTGGGGCTCGGAGGAGCCTGCTGTGGAGCGTGGCGTGGTGGCCGCAGGGGCGGGGCCAGAGAGTCTGCTGAATGTGAGCGTCACGCGGCAGGCCACAGGGGCGGGGCCTGAGGGCCTGTCTGAGAGCAGTCACGCGACGAGCCGCAGGGGTGGGGCTGAGAGTTGCTGCTGTGGGGCGTGGCGTGGCAGCCGCACGGGCGGGGTCTGGCAGAGCCTGCTGTGGAGTGTGGCACGCGGCCACAGTGGCGGGGTCGCAGCGTCTGCTGTGGAGCATCACGCGATGGCCGCAAGGGCGGGGCCGGAGAGTCTGCTGTGGATCGGTCACGCGGCGGCCGCAGGGGCAGGGCCGGAGATTATGCTTTGGAGCGTCAGCGACAGGCGGCGGGGCAGAAGGCGGAGAGTATGCTGTGGAACGTCACGTGGTGCCCACAGGGGCGGGGCTGGAGAGGCTGCTGTGGTCAGCAGCGGCCAAGGGCAGTGGCAGGGCCCAGGGCCAGAGAGCCTGCTGTGGAGCGCCTCTTGTGGAGCATCACACGAGCGGCCACAGGGGCGGGGCCAGAGTGTCTGCTGTAAGGCATCGACGTGGCAGCCACGGGGGCGCAGTGAGAGAGCCTGCTGTGGAGAGTCATGCAGCGCTGCAGGGGCGGGGCCAGAGAGCCTGCCTATGGCGCGTCACTCAATGGCCGCAGGGGCGGGGCCGGAGAGGCTGCCGTGGAGAGGCTCTTGTGGAGGCATCACAAAGCGGCGGGGCTGGACCATCTGCTGTAAGGCGTCATGTGGCAGCTGCAGGGGCAGGGCCGGCGGGCCTGCTGTGGAGCGTCAAACGGCGGCCGCAGGGCCCGAGAACCTGCTGTGGAGTGCGCACAACGGCCACAGGGGCTGGGCCACGGCTGCTGTGGAGTGTCACGCAGCAGCAGCAGGGGCAGGGCCAGCGAGCCTGCTGTGGAGCGTCACACGACAGCCGCAGGGGCGGGGCCGGAGAGCCTGTATCGAGCGTCACGTGGCGGGCCGGGGTGCGGCCGGAGAGTCTGATTGGACCGTACGCGTGGCTAGCAGGGGCAGGGCCAGAAGTCTGCTGTGGAGCGTCACGCGGCAGCCGCAGGGGCGGGGCCGGAGAGCCGCCGTAAGGCCAGGTGGCCGCCACGGGGTGGGGCTGGAGAATGCTGGAGTGCACGCGGCGGCCGCAGGGGCGGGAGCCTGGAGAGGCTGCTGTGGCACGTCAGGCGTGACGGCCACAGCAGTGGGGCCCGGTAGAGACTGCTGTGGAGCGTCACACGGCGGCCACAGGGGCGGGGCGCGTGCTGTGGCTCACGTGCCTGTGGGGCGTCACGTGGCGAGCACGCAGCGGCAGGGCTGGAGAGTCTGCATGTGGAGCGTCACGCGGCGGCCACAGGGGCGGGGCCGGCAGGCCTGCTGTGGAGCGTCACGCGGCAGCCGCAGGGGCGGAGCTGGAGAGGCCTGCTGTGGAGCGTCACGTGGCAGACACAGGGGCGGGGCTGGAGTCTGCTGTGAGCGTCACACGGTGGCCGCAGGGGCGGGGCTGGAGAGTCTGCTGTGGAGCGTCATGTAGAACTGCAGGGGCGTGGCCAGAGAGCCTGTTGTGGAGCGTCACGCGGTGGCCACAGGGGCGGGGCAGGAGAGGCTGCTCTGGAGCATCACGCGGCAGCTGCAGGGGCCGGAGAGGCTGCCTGGAGCGCCTGCTGTGGAGCGTCACACAGCGGGCGGGGCTGGAGCCATCTGCTGTAAGGCGTCACGTGGCAGCCTCAGGGGCTGGGTTGGAGAGTCTGATGTGGAACATGCCATGCGGCAGCCACAGGGGCGGGGCCGGAGAGCCTGCTGCTGGAGCGTCACGTGGCAGCCGCAGGGGCAGGGACGGCGAGCCTGCTGTGAAGTGCACTGCGCAGCCACAGGGGCTGGGCCGAAGAGTCTGCTGTGAGAGCGATCGCAGCAGCGGCAGGGCCACCAATGCCTGCTATGGAGCGTCACACGGCGGGTGCAGGGGCGGGGCCGGAGACAGCCTGCTGTGGAGCGTCACGTGACGGCTGCAAGGGTGTGGTCGGAGAGTCTGATGTGGAACGTCATGTGGTGGCCACAGGGGCAGGGCCAGAGAGGCTGCTGTAAAGTGTCACACGGCAGCTGCAGGGCGGGGCAAGAGAGGCTGCTGTAAAGTGTCACGCGGCAGCCGCAGGGGCGGGGCCGGAGCGTCTGCTGTAAGGCATCACGTGGCAGCCACAAGGGCGGGGTCGGAGAGTATGCTGTGGAATGTCACGTGGTGGCCACAGGGGCGGGGCTGGAGAGGCTGCTGTGGCACATCACAAGGCAGTGGCAGGCCCAGGGCCAGAGAGCCTGCTGTGGAGCGCCTCTTGTGGAGCATCACACAGCGGCCACAGGGGTGCGGTCAGAGAGCCTGCTGTGGAGAGTCACGCAGCGCGTGCAGTCGGAGAGTCTGATGTGGAACGTGATGTGGTGGCCACAGGGGCGGGGCCAGAGAGGCTGCTGTAAAGTGTCATGCGACAGCCGCAGGGGCGGGGCCTGAGAGCCTGCTGTGGAGTGTCACGTGGCAGACACAGGGGCGGGATCGGAGAGTATAACGTGGAACATCACGTGGTGGCCACAGGGGCGGGGCTGGAGAGCCTGCTATCGAGCGTAACGTGACGGTTGCAGGGGTGTGGTCGGAGAGTCTGTTGTGGAACGTCATGTGGTGGCCACAGGGGCGGGGCCAGAGAGGCTGCTGTAAAGTGTCATGCGGCAGCGGCAGGGGCGGGGCCGGAGAGGCTGCTGTAAAGTGTCACGAGGCAGCCGCAGGGGCGGGACCGGAAAGGCTGCCGTGGAGAGGCTCTGGTGGAGCATCACACAGCGGCGGGGCTGGACCATCTGCTGTAAGGCGTCATGTGGCAGCCTCAGGGGCTGGGTCGGAGAGTCTGATGTGAAATATGACGCGGCAGCCACAGGGGTGGGCCCGGAGAGTATGCTCTGGAGCGTCACGTGGCAGCCGCAAGGGCAGGGCCGGCGAGCCTGCTGTGGAGTGTCACACGACAGCCACAGGGGCGGGGCCGGAGAGGCTGCTGTAAAGTGTCACGCAGCAGCCGCAGGCCCAGGGCCAGAGAGCCTGCTGTGGAGAGCATTATGATGCGGCTGCAGGGGTGGGGCTAAAGAGTCTGCTGTGGAGCGTCACGCAGCAGCAGCAGGGGCAGGACCAGCATGTCTGCTGTGGAGCGTCACGCCGCGGGTGCAGGGGCGGGCCGGAGCACCTGCTTCGGAGTGTGTGCATTGGGAGTCACGCAACAGCCGCAGGGGCAGTGCTAGAGGGCCTGCTGTGGAGCATCACGCGACAGCCGAAGGGGCAGAGTCAAAGAATCTGATGTGGAACATCACGCAACGGCCACAGGGGCGGGGCTGGAGAGCCTGCTGTGGAAAGTCTGCTGTGGAAAGTCTGCAGTGGAGCGTCACACGGCAGGCCCCATGGGCGGGGCTGGCGAGCCTGCAGTGGAGCGTCACACAGCGGACACAGGGGCGGGGCCGGTGATTATTCTCTGGAGTGTCACGCGGCTGCCACAAGGGCAGGGCGAGGCTGGAAAGGCTGCTGTGGAGCATCACACGGCAGCCGCAGGGGCGGGGCCAGAGATTATGCTGTAGAGCGTCACGCAGCACATGCAGGGGCGGGGCTGGAGAGCCTGCTGTTGAGCATCACCTGACGGCCGCAGGGGTGGGGTTGGAGAGTCTGATGTGGAATGTCATGTGGTGGCCACAGGGGCGGGGCCAGAGAGGCTGCTGTGGCGCATCACGAGGCAGGGGCAGGGCCAGAGAGCCTGCTGTGGAGAGCCTTTTGTGGAGCATCACACAGCGGCCACAGGGGCGGGGCCAGAGCGTCTGCTGTAAGGCGTCACGTGGCAGCCGCAGGGGCGGGGTCGGAGAGCCTGCTATGGAGCTTCACGCGACGGCCGCAGGGTGGGGTCGGAGTGTCTGATGTGGAACGTCACACGTTGGCCACAAGGGCGGGGCCAAAGAGCCTGCTGTAGAGAGTCTGCTGCTGAGTGTCACGCAGCGGCCGCAGAGGCGGGGCCAGAGAGGCTGCTGTGGAGCATCATGCAGCGGCCGCAGGGGCGGGGCCAGAGAGTCTGCTGTGGAGCGTCACACGGCAGCCACAGGGGCGTGGACGGAGAGTCTGCTGTGGAGCATCCTGCAGTGGCTGCAGGGGCAGGGGCAGGGCCGGAAAGCCTGCTGTGGAGCGTCACGGGGTGGGCGCAGGGGCAAGGCTGGAGAGTCTGCTGTGGAGCAATTGTAGGGACATGGATGCATTTATGGGCAATATGAATATAAGACTCTTGTAGTGCAGCAGCCATGAAAGTTTTTCTGTCCCCATTTGGAACCGTCACACCTCCAGGTGCAGGAGAGCAGGAATACCCCCACCCACAGCTCACCTCTCAGAAGAATACCTGAAACTCTTTTCTCTGGCCAGTTCATTAGCAACAGTCTCAGAAATTATAGTCTTTGAATTAATATTTATGCCAAGAGTCTCAGTGGACGAAATAGGTGCCTTAACATGAATTATTTTGGCTACAAAGTCCTTAATTAAAACAGGCAGGGAGTTCAAAAGCCGGGCAAGACCTGACACCAGTCCATGTATACTACAAATCCCACAATGTACTGTTTTCCATGTTGCCAATGACACATTGATCGGTGATCAGCGGATAAAGAGAGGTCAGCACCTTTTGTAATGACATTTAAGCTAGTCTGACCAACGAAAGCCGGCTAACTAGTGTCCTCAGTAAATACTTAAAGTCACGTGGTCCAATCTTGCATTTTGATTGGTTCTAGGGACATGGAGACATTTAGGGGCAATAGGAAATCGCGGCTGAAGGCTTTTGATTATTCATTCATTCAATTGATATTTAATGGGTTATGACGAGACACGAGTGATTAGCAGATAGTACCTCTGGCAGTACTATTGGGGGGTGGGGGGACAGAGAGCTCTGCGGGCTGGATGTGGCCCGCGGGCCACCAGTTGACGTTCCCTGACCTAAGGGGAACATGGGACAGGTAAAACTAAACTCCAGATAATAAGAACATAGAAAAATACAGAAATACAAAGGTGTGAAATAAACCATAACAACCTAAGAAACAAAATGAAGAAAAGCTCAAGTCCAAACCCTGGGTCAAACCCCAGCATCATTACACATTTTTCTATATTTCTCCAAATTTGCTATTACAAAAGTATTTTATTCATTCCTTTAGGCTTTGAAAGCTATGGTGGAGGATAGATATAAGGAATCCAAGGAGAAAGCCAAAGCCATTGTGTCAAAGGGATCTGCAGTTAGTTTAAGAGCAGACGTAGACCTCTGTCCACACTGATGCTTATTTATTTGTGACGTGCCATTTTATATATGCAAGCACCTCTTTGCATTCTGTTTTTTTTTTTTTTTAGGGGTGCTGCATTTCCCTGAGGCATATACTGCTGAAAATTAGGCAAAAGTAAAAGCAATAGTTATGTCAGAGTGGGGTATTACACACAAAAATACTTTCCTTGTTAGTGATGTTGCAGCAAATATGGGTGCTTGTGCCAAGGAGTTTAATTTGCGTCACACAAATTGTGTGGCACATGCTTTAAATTTACACATAAAAAAGGCTCTTGACCAAAACACCATGTTGTTTGACATCTGGGCAAACTGTAGCAAAATAGTGGGCTATTTCAAGAGCAGCACACTGCAAAAGGTCACTTCATTTATTTCATTGCAGTGTTTTAAATGACACTGTTTTGTTTAAGTTGCTGCTGCCGTGATACTTGAATTGATCACTTTTTGTTGGCTAATTTTATAGTAGAGGTGACACAGCTGCAGAAGCAAATGGGCCAGCCAGCACTGAAGCTAATTCAAGAGGTGAATACACATAAGAACAACATTATTACAGAATGTCTAAAAGTGCTTACCCCATTTATTGATACCACAGTCGAGCTGTCAAAGGAGAAGAATGTGTCATTCTCCTTTGATCAATGCTATATGAAGCACAGCAATGGCTGGGAGTCTGGGGAGACAGTTAAGGGAGAAGTGATATACTTTGCAATCAATGAGTATCATATCACTGGCACTGTTCGATCCAAGGTTTAAAAAGATAAGCTTCTTTAGCTACAATAAAGCAGCAGATGCAGAGAAGATGCTCATTTCCGCATGTGCTACTGTCATACAAAACAGCCCCTCTTCCTTTTCCTCCTCATCATCATTATCATCATCACTGTCACCATGATCGAACTGTTTCTACCATTATAGATAAGGTCATACGTATGACGTTGTAAGGCGCCGTGGCTTAGTTGGTTAAAGCGCCTGTCTAGTAAACAGGAGATCCTGGGTTCGAATCCCAGCGGTGCCTTTTTATTCTTTTTCAATCTTATACTATCCTACTATTAACAATAGTAATTTCTAGGTCTGTATAACGCTAACAATTATTGTCATTTAATCAAACACCCAAACGCAAACAGGGTCCATGCCTGTGTACTATTTAACGTTTTACAATGTTTGGTTTAAGACGTGCCTCAAATTACGTTCTTACACACTTTTGCAGAAAAAAGTTATCAGTTTAACAAATTTCGGCGGTTTTTTTTTAATTATAAGAATAGTTCCGCTGCGAGCAGGGTTCGAACCTGCGCGGGAAGATCCCATTGGATTTCAAGTCCAACGCCTTAACCACTCGGCCATCGCAGCGATCTATGACGATTCTACCGAGAGTATTGAGTCAAATTATATTTTTCGATGAATCTGTTGTGTTTATTGTCCATATAGCCTGGTATTATAGTACTATATATTTAGATCAGAAGTGGCGGTCATGCATGGCATTGTGGTGATTGGAGGCCGGAACTCTTGGCAGCTTTAGTGAACTAAAACTCGCTGTCGGCGCGGGAGTGCTCCCCTCGGTGCCGCATGGAGGTCCGGGTGGTGTCGTAGCGTACGTAGGGACGCAGTACAAGCGCTGTATGTATACACATACAGTTTGTGAATAAGCTAATGAATCAAGAGCATAATATGTTTATACATTTTTAGTTTTCTTTACCTGTATGTTTGTATATATCTTTGTATTGTTGTTGTCGTGATATGTGTAGTTATTTTTAGTTTTATGTATGTTGTATGTTTCTTTTTGAGATTTTGTTAGTTGTTGTCTGGGACCACAATGGAAATGAGTGTTCACACTTTATTGTGTAATCCTGGTTTCTTATGCCGAGCTTTATGTGTGTGTGCTCTGGCTGTGATTAACCGCATAAACTAAAATAAACACAAAACACAGCGGCAGCGAAGTTTTCACTTATCCGGTGTTGTGCCGTAAAATGATTTTGGACATTTTTTTAAATGTATTTTCTTTGCTTATATCGGTAAATAGACTGTAGGGCACGGGATTTATGAAGGACTTTTGGGCAGATGATCACTTTTTGGCACAACACCGACATATCTCCTAAACTCTCCAAAAGTCGCTGATGTCACCGGAAAAAATCACCAGGGGTGTGTGAAGTCACTAAGTTGGTAACACTGGCCACTGGTGTTGCCAAAAATTGATTGTAGGTTCTGCCATGTGACAGGTATGTTCTTTATGATTCAAAATGAATTGATATAATTCATAATAAGAGATCATGTTTGAGATATGTGTGACAGATTATAGGTCAACAAGTCATTTACAACAATATAAATACCAGCAATAATTTCTTTAGCAAAGACCAGAAATCACTTTTTGCTATTCAGATGACAAATTGCTCTACTTTCACTGTACATGAACATTTTGTATACATGTAGTGCAGTCCACAATCACATTCAAATTAAAATCAGTTTATATCACCCTATAAATTATAATATATAGGTATATCTGTTAATTACAGGGTGTACCCTGCCTCTTGCCCTATGACAGCTGGGATAGGCTCCAGCCATAAAAGACTTCCTTACCAACTGGCCCCAGACTGTGAGACTTGGCCCCCATCTCTCCTCCACCCACACACTGAGCACGGGCTCCCCACCAGTGATGTCAGTAACACGTTACTTAATAATATGTTACTCTAATCCAGGGGTGGCCAACTCCAGGCCAGAAGTCATTAGCAGGACTCTGGAGAACTTGACTGCATACTGAGGCGGTAATTCAGCCATTTGATTCAGGTGTGTTGTATCAGGGACACATCTAAAACCTGCAGGACACCGCCTCTCAAGGCCTGGAGTTGGCCACCCCTGCTCTAATCTGACTACTTTTTTCAGTGAGTAATCTAACACGTTACTATGTGCAATCCACTAATCAGATTAAAGTTACTTATCCAAATCACTGTGCATTACTATTTTTGTCATTTTCCTTAGTAAAAATATATTTTTGCTTTCTTCTTGCATCTTGGGGCATGACGTCTGGCTGATGCAACAATTAAGTCCTATTTTGCAGTCACAGCTCTGAGCTGTGGCCTCAACAATGGAGGTGCAGAACATGGTCCATTCAAACTCAATGTTCTCAGCCTCCCTTGGAATGCTGTCGAAGTTCTGCTGGACGTGGGAGTTGAAGATCTTGCAGACTGGAGCCTCTGCCAGGTGTTCCCAGTGTACCCCTTCCAGAGCTTTGGCAGCTCCACCGCTGGCCATGTGGTTGACCTCCAGAGCTGCTCCACCTCTGCCGCTGGCCATATGGCGAGCCCTCTGAGTACTTTCCTCTCTTCCATTGGTCATCCAGCTGGCCCCCAGAGTTGCCTGGCTTCAAATTCTCGGACACTCTCCCCAGGTTTTGCCCCATGGCTAGGCAGATCCTCATAACTGCTGGGTCTCTCCTACTTGGTCCCATAGCCAGGTAGACCCCCAGAACTATTTGGTTTATGGATTCTTGTGCTCTATGTTTTTCTTTAGTTTCTGTTTCAGTTTTGGTTTGTTTCATTTATACACAAAGGGTAACTACGGAAAGTGGACACCGGGGGGTAACTTCATGTTGCTACAGCTAAAGACAATCAAGACAATGGCATGAGAGGAAGGGAAGTAAAACAAAACACAAAGCACAGGAGACAAATGACTTTCTAATAAAAGAGGAAGTGAGAACAATAAGTAAAAAAGAAAATAGGAGACAGGAAACACTGAGGGAACAAATTAAACTATAACGAGGACTAAACTACTGTATAACAAGAACTAAATGCTCACAAAAACAAACTAACATAAATACATATTAAAAAAACTAAGCAATTACAGAACTAAGAACACTAAAAAAGAAATAAGAAATTCAACCTCAAAAATACCCCAAAATTCAAAGACAAACCTGGAATCAGAGAGAGTAAGAAGAATTTATGGCTGATGCCTTAACAGAAAATTATGTGTTTCCTGCTGCCATCTTACAAAGTGGAATTTTTGGTCATCTTGGGGGAATTTACCTATTTTTTTAAAGGTGGCACAACACAGTCTGCTAGTTAATCGCTTTTATTGACTAACTTGTATGTATTTACTGTTTATTTTTTCTTGGATTTTGACCATTTAATGTTTTAACAGCTAAAGAAAAGAAACAAATGAACACCCAGTAGTTAGCTAATATTTCCCAAAGGCCAGTGGAAACCTATGTGGGAATGTAACTTCAGGCAATGTAAAGTCAGGCAAAAACCTCTGCAATAGCAGCTGTGTTGTAATAACTACCAAGTCAATGCCTGATGTTGCTTGTTGTCTTGGTAACAGTTCATTCCTGTTTTCTCCAAGTTCTCACAGAGAACTGAGTGGGTGGTACAAACCAAATTTCTAGTCACAGCCTTACGTGGAATATACCAAATCCTCAGGGGTGCCATGGGGCCTATTCCGAGTTACAATAACCAGATGTGTTGATGCACATTTTCAGGTAGCACTGTATAAACAAAAAGCAGGTTGATGACAGTGATGAATCAAAAGTCTTAAGAACTGACTCATCATCCAAACACACACACACACACACACACACACACACACATATATATATATGTATATCATATGTGTATATATATATATATATATATTGTGTGTGTTTATTGTGTATATCTTATATATTTTGATTCATGGAGTAATTTCGCATTTGCAGTGTCTTGTTGACACCTTCTAGTCCTTTCTGCTTATTGGTTTGTTTTAGCACTTAAAAACAAAAACTTTGAACACTCCATAACAAAGGCAGCTAAGTTGTATCCAGGAAGCTCTTTGGTTTTGGTTTTTTCTGTGTAACAAGTGGTTTCAATCAGGGCTTTGTGAGTCTGCCACAAGCCTCAATCCAGATAGATTTGGAAAAGTGTGTTAGATGCAGATCCCTGTTCTGTCTACCAGATGGTTGGTGAGTAAGCGGGATAAGGAATGTTGAACATTGTGACCAAATTTGGTATTCTGATGTGTCACCACCCAAAGTGAGAGAATAGAGAGTGACTGTATGAAATTTTAGGTAATTCTAAAGCTCTCAGAAGATACAACTGATTTGCTTTGTGGAAAATATTAAAATTACCATTGCCATGCCCTACTAGAGAGCATGTAATACCATACACTTTAGCACTAGATCACACACATTTTTAACCATTGATGTATATTTTTTTTTAGCATAACAAAAATATTATTCCAAAGAAAAAAACTAGACACTGCATTTGTTCCATGACATTTTTCCTGTGGAGAAGCAAGGATCGTGTATAGCAGATGACAACCTGCAATATTTATCACATCCAGACATTAACGGAATCAGTGAATAACAAACATGACTGTGCCTCCACCTCTGACAAACTGCACTAGCATGTATGCCTGTGTGTGTGTGTGTGTGTGTGTGTGTGTGTGTGTGTGTGTGTGTTTGAATGGGGAAACAGTTAAGTGACTTATGCTCAATCATGCTTTGGAAAGAGACAGATAAAAAAAGTGAGAGGGAGGGTGAGTGGGCATGTGTGTTCATGAAAGGAAGGAAGTCTGTCCAGACAGTGTCAGATGACATCATCGTCTCCAACAGCTTGTATGTTTATGTGTGCGCGTAGGAGGGAGGCGGACCATGCAACTGTAGTATAAAAAGGCAAAAACCCTGTTAGTATTTCAAACTCAAACAGCAGCAGAGACGAGCAAAGCTGAAAAGTTGGAACACAAGGGACCTGCTACATTGGACACACACTAGCCACAAGGTAAGGACTTACACACAACTTAGTTCAGAACCTCATCTGTTGTTTATTTGATCGTGGTGCATGATGCTATTATACCTACAGACATATTCTTGATGTCTGAATGCATGCATAAATGTTACTAAATGTATCTATCATGAATCAACTACACATACACACAGAGCTGTGTTTAATTTAAAAGTACATTATGTTAAGGATGGCCTGACCCTGTTCTAAACCTAACCTTACCCTACCCTTAAGTCAAGTATTCATACAAAACTTTTATGATGGGGCATTAATGGGCTTTATAGATATTAAAGGATTAGTTCAACTTGTGAGCAGGGAGTTGAATTAAAATCATATTATCTCGGTGTTTGACATAAAGCACATTTGAACAATGAAAATTTAAATTTCGAGCTGGGCAGATGTATGAATTCCATAATAGAAGTAAACCTCAGGGTTGTGGTAAATGGAATGGATTTATTTATTCATTATTATTGTTTGCATTTGATATGTCTACCAGTAGTGGCTAGTTTACCAAGCTTTCTTTCATTTTTATCTTCTAAATACATCATTTTTCTTGAACCTTTTTGTATGTGATTGAGATCATGACTCTAAAACAGGAAAAAGAAATTATCTTAAGACATAATTTTAGGACCAACATCTGACAGCTTATTAGTTTCTGTATTGTTGTGTAACCCAGTGCAGTTTCTTATTAAGAACCAGGAAGAATGCACTGACGTGAGTTTCAGTATATAACCACAGCTCCACTTCTCATTTAAATGAACAATGAACATTCATTTCTTAAGGATTTAAAAATAATTTTAAAAGCTGTTTGAGATCAATAGTTTTTTTTGTTTTTTGTTTTCATTTACGTTACTTTTAGGTGTCAGACTCAGATGTATCTGCTGCATATTGAGTCTGAATCTAAACTAACCACTAATTAGAGTTTATCAAACTTCTATTTTTCCTTTTCCAGAATGCTTTGTGTGTATATTTTCCTGGTGCTGGCTCTGAGCAGAGTGGGACTGAGCTCTCTGCAGGATAAACAGACTGATTTTGGGCTGAAGCTCTTCTCCCAGGTGGCCAGTGGGTCTGTAGACAAGAATGTGGCCATATCCCCATATGGTGTGGCAGCTGTTCTAGCCATGGCTCAGCTTGGTGCAAATGGAAGCACCCAGAAGGTTTTAACTACAGTTATGGGTTTTTCTCTGCGAGGTGAGTGACACATAGCTCCAGAGAACATAGTCTGAAACCTGTATTGAGAATATTGGGGGGATGAGAATATATCCATACAGTTTTCCTGTTGCATTGGGGTTATTAAAAAAGTCATTAAAATACTACAATGTGACCATTTATTTAAATTGTATCAAATACTCAGATATAGAACGAATGAGATACAGACCGTACAAAATGCATGACACAATACTGTAAAGTTTGCAAGACAAAATGTGCAATTAAGATTTTTAAAAAAAGCTAAAAACTGCTTTTCTAAGGTTTTTATCTTTCTGCAAGTGAGGTGACTAGATGTTTGAATTCAGTAGACTACAACATGTGATGCCCATAACCACAAAGTCACTCCTATCATTTATTTCTGCAGAGCGAGGGATGGCTCGGCAGCAGAGGCTCCTGCAGCAGGACCTGTCCATTGAGGAGGGGGTAGAAATAGCCAATGCGGTGATAGTGGAGAGGAAAATGAGCCTGGAGAAGTCATATCGCAGAGCCTTGGCCAAGACCTTCCAGACTCACCCTCACCAAGTGGACTTCACAGAGCAAGACCAAGCTGTCAGCATCATCAATGCATGGGTCTCAGATCACACTGCAGGTACATTCATTAGATAGCAGACTCAAACTCCTCTGAAACCCCCATCAAAGAAAAACAATAACAAACAACTTTGATTTCAGAGGACTTCCAAATTTGTGTCCATGTTGTGAATCTTGTATGACCTCTGTTTGCTCTTTTCTTCTGCAGGTACCATCCCTGAATTCTTGCAATCTGGATCTCTGACTGATAAGACCCGCCTCATCCTCCTTAATGCGCTCCACTTTCAGGGCCTCTGGAAAGTTCCCTTTGATCCAAAACTGACACAGGAGAGGATGTTCCACTGCGCCAATGGCAGCACTGTGCCAGTCCACATGATGAGACTCACCAACCGCTTCAACTATGGTTGGCCAAGTCAAATTGTGATACCAGGTTCTAAAGATGATTGAGGTCGCTGTGTGTATTTAGGTAATAAGCTAACCTTTCTTTTCTCCTCAATCAATAGGAGAGTTTGTGACTGCTGATGGAGTGGATTATGATGTGATTGAGGTCCCATATGAGGGTGACTCACTGAGCATGCTCTTGGTGTCACCCTTTGAGCCGGAAGTTCCCCTGAGCATGCTCAGTGCAGATTTGAGCAGCCAGAAAATTCAGCAGTGGCGGACAGAGATGAGGAACATCAAGAGGCAGCTAGCCTTGCCTAGGTATGGTCAGAGAAGATGTTTGTGGAGCTAACAATAAATTATATATTAATTCATATTGATTATTACAAGGCTGCCATGCTAAAGAAGACGGACTTGTATTTGGTTTTTAAGGTTTACTTTGAACTCTGAGGTGAATTTGAAGACTGCTCTGGTCAATATGGGACTGGGAGACATGTTCAACCTGGCTACTGCTGACTTCACACGCATCACCTGTAAGTCAACCTCATATAAGAGATGCACACAATCTGGACAGATTTATTTTCTTTTGCTTTTGTTGTTTTGTTTAATGTTCATGTTGAAGAACATATCCTGGTCAGAAATAACTCTAAGACTACTAAAATTCCTCCTCAATTCCAAATCGCAGGGGGGTGTTGGGTCCCTCTTGGTGCCAAATCGCACATTACAACCGTGGAACACAGAGACTGATATTTCAACCAAAAATATTGATAGGAACATAACAGCCATCATTGGATATTGGTAGGGGCATGTCCCTACCATCCCTACCTAATTCCTGGCTGATTATGAGCTATGATGCACTCTAAACCCTGACTTAAATGCTTCAAATAAGCCATTACTCTGCGGATGATCACCCAGCTGTTATACAACAATACTTTCAAGATTTAATCACTTAAATCAATTAAAGGCTTTTTAAGTAATGGTTTAATTATATGCACAATAAAAGCCTGTGGTACGTAGCCTGTCAATAAAGATAAATTGACCATGTTTCAAATTCAGTTCCATTCAATTCAATTGTATTCCTATACCACCAAAACAGAACAATCACCTCAAGGTGCTTTATGTTGTAACCCTACAATAATACAGAAAAACCAACAACAATTCAAATCAGTTCAATTCAGTTCAATTTATTTGTATAGCATCAAATTGCAACAAACAGTTGCATCAACGCGTATTACATTGTAACGTTAAAAAACCCGTAGTAAACCCAACAGTCAAAACGACCCCCTATGAGCAAGCACTTGTGACAGTGGGAAGGAAAAATTCCCTTTTAACAGGAAGGAACCTCCGGCAGAACCAGGCTCAGGGAGGTGCAGTCATCTGCCACGACTGGATGGGGCTGAGGGGAGAGAGACGGGACAAAAGACAGACTTGAAGCATTAATTAATTGGAAGACTTCTTTGAGAAATCTTGTAGGAACGGGGCTGAAAGATTAAAGTAAAAGGCCGTGATGAAGAATGTCAAGGATTATATATACACACATATAAATATATATATATATAGCATGAAACTGATTTTTGCATGTAATTCATATTTCAGTCATTGCTGTTGCTGTGCATCGTATCCAAATCACAGCAACATTCGAGTTGCAATAACATATGACCATGTCAAAAAAAAAATACTTAAATGAGAAACCAAAAACTTGAAACAGTATCTTTGTCCTCCAGTGAATGAAAGGCTGTGTGTATCGAAGGTCCTGCAGAAAGTGAAGATTGAGGTGCATGAACGGGGGACCAAAGGAGCAGCAGCAACAGGTAGCCTCATTACTCAAGCTCTTGCTCTGTCTTTAATACCCAAGTTTAACAAAATAGTTATTTAAACAAAACACAACCAAACCTTTCTTTTTTCTTTTTCATTATTAGCTGCTATCATGTTTTCTCGAATGGCAGTGGAGGAGATAACTCTAGACCGACCTTTCCTTTTCCTTATCCAGCACAAACTCACAGGTAATCTTTTACTGAAATCCTATTTTACAATACAAGACTGCAATTCAGTCCAGGCAGAGTTGTGTTTAATGTTCTCCCTCCTGTGTTTAGGTGCTGTTCTTTTCATGGGTCAGTTCAATCAGCCTGAACAATAACAACCCGAAAGCCTGGTTTCATTCCACTGTGAGAGACTACTAAAATTTCACATAATGCCCATACAATGGATGACACACCTGACATGCACAACTTTTAAGTTTATTACATGGCATATTTGAATCTACAGACTAAATTACTGACAGATTTATTTATAACTGTATTGACAGGGATTTTTTTTCAAAGAGTTTATTTGATTATGTATTATTTATTTCTCTGAATGTGTCTGGTTGACAAAATAGAAGGAAATATGAAAGAAAGTGAACATATAAGGTATTTTGCCTGTGTCTGACACAAAAGACAGTGATTCATATGAAAGCATTAGTACCAAAAGAGATATATAAAGAGGTATATTTTGTTATTATAATGTTATATTACTGTTTTAAAATCTTTATTTTGTTTTGGGTTTTCGTTGTTTGTTTTTGTCCTGTTGTTACATTTTTATTTCTGGTTCTCTGTTTATATTTATTAAACTATGTTTTTACAATTTTGCAGTTTTTGAGGGGTTCTCTGGAATGTTAACACTTCTGTTCAAATTTCCCCTCATTTAAGCTTAAAATAGGCACCTATGGGTGAGCACAGGGTGTGCTCAAGGCAGTATGGCCTTCCTTGACCACGCCCAGTCTCGTCTGATTTTGAAAGCTAAGCAGAGTTGGGCCTGGTTAGTACTTGGATGGAAGACTGCCTGGGAATACCAGGTGTACTAGGTTTATGGGGTGGTTGTGGCTCAGGAGGTGGAGCAGGTCATCTACTAATTGGAAGGTTGGTGAGTCAAGCCTTGGCGGCATGATAAAGTATCTTGTGGCAAGATACTCTAGTATCTAGTTGAATATGTAAAACATGCCAATGATGAGTTTAGCGTTAAACAGCATTTTTGCACCATTAAGGTGATTCCCACACAGGTATTACACCAAAAAAAAATCTTTAATTTCACAGAATTTTTTCTATAAATTTCACAGAATCTTCCTGTTATTTTTAAATATGTAAAATATCAATTAAATTTAAAAGAGACTGTGAAATAACATTTCTAATATAAAATAACATGAAAAACCTGTACCCAGGGAAGCACGGTGGTGTGGTGGTTAGCACTGCTGCCTCACAGCTAGAATAACATCTTGAAGGCCTGGGGTTGATTCCACCTTGGCCTGGGCCCCTCTCTCTCTCTGTGGAGTTTGCATGTTCTCCCCGTGTCTGCTTTTGTTTCATCCGGGTACTCCTGTATTCTCCTACAATCCAAAGACATGCACTTACTGGAGTTAGGTTAATTGGTCACTCTAAATTGCCCATAGGTGTGAATGTGAGTGTGGTGGTTGTCTGTCTCTCTGTGTTGGGTGCACCCTGCCTCTCACCCTATGACAGCTGGGATATGCTCCAGCCACCCCACCCCCCGTGACCCTGAAACAGGATAAGAGGATGGATGGATGGATGAAACTTGTACCCATGAATAAAACATGTCAAAAAAATTCTGAATTTCTTTTCCCACATAAAAAGACTCTAAAAATACAGTCACAAGTTTAACATACTTTAACAAATATGCAATGTTTATTTAAAAGACAAAACTGTTCAATTCTGGTTTAATGCTGTAAATACATAACTAAAAATTGATGCAGTGAGAAAAATGAAAATGGACAAATTAATAGTAAAAGAAGTATAGTTTCTGTAATTTTACATAGATTTGTTTGTTCATTAACAGATATGTTAAGTAATCATGGAAGTTTTTGCCACCAAAATGGTGAAAGTATTAGTAAACTGTCAAGATGTAATTACAGTAATACAGATGGTGCATTTATATTACTAAAATTGGTAAAAAAAAAAAAAAAAAAATTACAGAAATGTAATATAAATGCATATTCTATATTATTCTTAAGATATTTACAAATTTAATGAGTTTGAACAATCAAGTTAAATGCCTTTGAAATTATAAACATGCCTCAAAAAATGCAACCAGTATCATTTAATATAATTCTACGTATAACTAATTTTATAATAACGTTTTTTTAATACACTTTGCAAGACTAAAAATATCAAAAATAATTTTGTAATTGCTCAGTTTTTATAATTTAAAAATTTCAATAAGAAGTGAAAAGGTTAAATTGGGAACTATTCTGCAACCAACCTGACTGATCATTTTTGTTTTGAACAGAAACATAATAAGGGAAAGAAATGGCTTTTACATGGAGAGGCCATTCCAGATTATGGGACACTCACATTTGGAAGAGTGTGGAATTTTCAACCTTTAAAAGAGAAGGTGAAGACTTTTCTCAAATAGCCAACAAAAAGGGAAAACTTTGTGGGAGGAAAATGGACCATTTATAGTTTGAAACAGGTGACGGACCACCGAACAGTGTTTACTTCTAGATAAGCACTGTGGACATGGGAACATTCTAAAATTGTTGCTGGAAAAACAAGAATAGCTAATTTTGAGGGAGGAACTGTTCATCTCTGTTCATTGTGAGAACAGCACCCCCACCAACGCTGGAGACAGAGCAATACTGGAAGAGCATATGGGAGAAGGATGCAACACACAACACCATTGCTCAGTGGCAAGTGGATCTAAAAGCAGACCACAGGAACCTCCCCAAACAGGCTCCAGTGACCATCACAGTGGCGGACATCCAGGAAAGAGTCTCACATATGAAGAGCTGGACAGCACTTATGCTTATACTTGTTACACTTGCTGAGTAAACATAAAGAATACAAAAACATAGACATACAAGCAGAGACACTACACTGAGCACTGAATCACACGTCACAGTCGCTGCTGTATTAAATGTGGCAAAAATAAACATAGAGGTGCATCACTCTGATGCTGCGTGGAGTTGTTCAAACCGTTTCACAGTGGAAACTGGATCACATGGGCTTACCTTTCACAGGTAAGAGTCAACAATTTTTTACTTGTTGTATTTGGCCATTACAACATTTTGAAAACCAAATTTGCAGACATTGCAGATAATACTATGTAGTATTATGTAGAGACCAGCCTCCAAACAATGAAGTCATTCTTACTTAACTACATTGCCCCAGTCTACTACTCTGATACAAATAAAGACTGACTGATCTTCCAAACCTTCTGTTTGTTCACTGTCTGTCATCAGACTATTTTTGCATTTGTGCTACTTGTCCCCCATGTTTTTGTGTAATAATAATAATAATAATAATAATAATAATAATAATTTATAAAGCACTTTACAAAAGATGGAAATAGCTCTTTTTTGTTTTACCTTTTTGACCATAAAATTTTGTTGTATGAAATAAAGCATGGATCTCTAATTTAAGTATACGGTTTCATTGCTAAAATAAAATGAAGTAGATCACTGTCTGTTACAGTGTCTTATTTTCATTCGTAAATTTTGTTCAATTTTTGTCTTAAAGGTTGCCATTAATAATACTTGAATTAATTTTTTTTTAGATGTTATAGCTACATGTCGGGTTCTGATTATTATAGACATTTATCATCACAGTAACAGCGTTACAAACATTAGAAAATGCATCGCTGATTTGGTGCCTATACCCTAAACATACGTGGAATATTTATTAAAGTTCATAATTATCAGAGAATGTTACGGGGTTTTTTTTGGTGCCTATGTGCATAGACATATACTCGTAGACGTTTTACATGTGTGTGTGTCTACATGTAAAAGGATCTGGCGCTCTACATCCAAAACCTCCGGAAGTGAGCCCAAAATCATAAATGCGATTATGATAATTGTGCCGGACAGCACGCATGCTACTCGGATGTGGAACTGCTTCCGCAGTCTGGAGAGGACTTCCGCTCAGTACAAGCACAGTAGTTTAGTGTCTCACGGGGACATGAATTTTCAGCGTTAGCTACGGTGTGCATGATAACGTCTGACTTGGCAGTGAGGAAGTAGAGTTCGTTTGTAACGTTACACAAACATTAAAAAAATCCTACAAAATGGTAAGTCCTTATGTCTCACTTGCCTGGAAAAGGCTATGCGGAGCTATAATATGCTAATGCTATGATTCCAGGAAGCTCCACCTGCGGTAACTCCACCTGGCTTATGTCAGCATAGCCTTACAAGCTAACAGGCCAGCATAAACTGTTATATACGTCCATCTTTCTGAGATAGTTTATAGCTTTAATTCAGCTTGTGGTCCATGTAATGTTAAGCATATTATCAAACTTTAGCATGACAGACCAGGGACAAGCCGGTGTGAGCGTCCAGTTTTTAGTCATAGTCAACAACGACGCTGATAGCATGCATCTAACTTTGACAGCTCAGGTTTAGAGTATAAAGTAATAAAGTAGATTAATATGTGGCTGATTTTCTCTTGAACCTCTGCTTAAATGTTTCTGAAACATTACATATCCAAAACTACATAGTCAAATGGTATGGCACTAGTGATCTTAATGTTACTTGCTTCAGTGACAGCTGTTGCGGGCAAAGTTGATGATTCAGTGACATTCTTTTTTTTCTTCCCAAACCACACCTGCCACACTGTTACTCTTCCAGATAGACTATAGACATATAACAGGCAATGTAAGTAACATAAGTGATACAGTAGATTAGTGTTATGGTTCCCATATTTGCAAAGTTTTATAAGTGTAATCGTCAGTGCAGCATGTGTTTCTATCCCAGTGCAGTCCTGTTACTGACCTAATGCAAATCCAATATTTACTTTGCTTTTAGTCCTAATTTGGTCTTCCCACTGCCTGAAGAACTGGTTCTTTAGCTACAGAATGCATCATTACTAGGTTTGAACTGTGACTTTTTTTTTTTTTTTTAGATAAGTAGTGTATTTTGGGTGTAACAGAGCTAAACTATATTGCCAAAACTATTCCCACATCCACCTTCACACACACATGAACTTGAGTGAGACTTTTTAAAATTTTTTGGGTGGCAGTGGCGCAGTGGGTAGGTGCTCACCTCGCAACAGGAGGGTCGCGGGGTCGAGTCCCCGTCTGAGCGTGAGCTGTCATTGTGTCCCTGGGCAAGACACTTAACCCACATTGCCTAAGTGTGAATGTGGTTGGTGGTGGTCGGAGGAGCTGTAGGCGTAAATTGGCAGTCACGCTTCTGTCAGACTGCCCCAGGGCAGCTGTGGCTACATTAGTAGCTTACCACCACCAAGTATGATTGAGGTGTGAATGAATGGTGCACAGAATTGTAAAGCGCTTTGAGTACCGTGAAAAGCGCTATATAAGTCTAAGGCATTATTTTTATTATTATTATTATTATCCATTTGCAGATCTAATAGCTTCAGATCTTCTGGGAAGGCTTTCCACAAGGTTTAGGTGTGTGTTTATTGGAATTTCGATTTTTTTTCAGAAGTGTGTTTGTGACATCATTTGGATGACGAGGCCTGGCTTGCAGTCTTCGGTCTAATTCACCCCAAAGGTGTTGAGATAAATTACAGGTGAATTATATTAGGTTGAGGTTAGGACTCTGCGCGGGTAACTCAAGTTCTTCCACACTAAAGTCCCCAAACTGTTGCCACAAAGTTGGGAGCATGAAATTGTCCAAAAAGTTGGCAACCTCTGCAAACTGTGCTTCTCAGCAACTTCAGATCCCACTCTGTGATTTTATAGGCCTAAAGTTTATTGGCTTATTAAAGTTACAGTGTGCAAGATTTCAACACTCGATATCAGCAGATTGCAGTCAACTGAAGTGTCTTTCCCCTCGCAGTTCAAGTGCATATTTCTACCTGTGGTGGTTGCTATAGGACAAATGTGTTTTAGTCAGCTGAGAGAGCAAAACCATTCAATTTAGACTGTACCCCATAAAATATTTTTGTACACCATATGTTAACACATTTCAATAATATGAACACTTGGCAATAATTCTTCTGAATTAATAAAATTTGTTAAAAAGATACAGTCAATTAAACATTTTGCTATATTTTACTTTTTTAACACCTGAGTCATCTCAAAAACTCTGACCACTGTTCATCTGTTGTGAGTGTATTCAGCAGCAGAGTGACTCCTAACTGGATCCAGCCTGGGGGTTTTCCCTACTGTGCAGGCTGTCAGTCCACTGTTTACCTCAGCTGTCAATGCTGGATGAGATTATACAACATGTTTGCATTTACCCATTCGCATACAAGTACAGGGGTTGGACAATGAAACTGAAACACCTGTCTGGTGGCCAATCTTCATTAATTGCACATTTCACCAGTAAGAGCAGAGTGTGAAGGTTCAATTAGCAGGGTAAGAGCACAGTTTTGCTCAAAATATTGCAACAGTGAGGCAACAGTGCTAAACACCATGTTACTGTGCTGCCCCTGTTGCAGTGTGGGGTTGTTTTTCAGGAGTTGGCTTGGCCCTTAGTTCCAGTGGAAGGAACTCTTTGTGCTTCAGCATACCAAGACATTATGGACAATTTCATGCTCCCAACTTTGTGGCAATAGTTTGGTGGTTCGAACATGACTGTGCCACAGTGCACAATTCAAGGTCTGTAAAGACATGGATGAGCAAGTTTGGTGTGGAAGAACTTTACTGGCCTGAGTCCAAACCTCAACTTGATAGAACATCTTTGCAGTGAATTAAAGTGGAGACTGTGGGTCAGACCTTCTCCTCCAACATTAGTGTCTTATCTCACAAATGCACTTCTGGAAAAATGTTCAAAAATTCTCAAACACATTCCTAAGGATAAACAATCTGATGTCACATGAGCAAATATTTTTGGCAATATAGTGTACATCCACATTGAATATGTTCTGATGAATGCTCTGCTGTCTTTTGGGGGGGGCTCTGTTTTTGTATTTAGATGCGTTTCATGCTGCTGTTCAGCCGGCAGGGGAAGCTGCGGCTGCAGAAGTGGTACACAGCCACAGCTGAGCGTGACAAGAAGAAGATGGTCAGGGAACTGATGCAGATAGTGCTGGCCCGCAAACCGAAGATGTGCAGTTTTCTAGAATGGAGGGACCTCAAGATTGTCTATAAAAGGTAAAAATGCTACACAGTCAGTCCTGAATTTTGTACTCATTTCTTCTGGATGTGTGCACACCATCTCTGCTTAATGCGGTACTTTCTTTACACTAATACAATAATAATCACCATCATCATTGTTTTCATCATAATACTTGCACCACTTTTATCACTACTAACAATATTAAATAAAGGATAAAAAAATAAACAAAGGAAGGGAATACCTACAGGGTTCTAGCCAGTGGTTGATCGCCCGGTGCTGCGCCATGCTGAGGTCATCTTGCGCCGGGCTGAGAATTTCACCGGTTCACTATCGGAACTCTTCCATCACTGCAATTAGCAAGCACCCTGAGTACTCCGCTCCATCGCCAATACCAGACTCAGATTTGTTTTCTCTTGCTAGATCACTCACTGCACTGTAGTATTATTTCACAGCAATTTGTAATCTATTACCGGGCATGGCCAGTTTTGTTCACAATGTGCACGTGCGATCTCGCGAAGGTCCTGTTCACGCTTGATTTCGCAGGGCTGCAGAAAAGGAAATGGTGACCAGCATGAACGGCAGAGGGAAAGAAGAGGAAAAAGAGATTGGAGCTGTGTGAGGCTGTGCCATGCTGACAATGTGATGATTTTAGCAGCTGATCAGATCGATAAAACATCTGGATTTTAATTTTGTTGTTGTGTACACTTATTTACGTGATTTCTGCAAACCCATTTGTGAAAGGAAACGGTGTTCTGGGTTACGTTGAATGTAAATCTTCTGGTTTATATGCAAAAAGAATTATCGCTCTATCTAATAAGACCTGAATTGGAGTTCTGTGTCTGTCCTACATACGTAACCGGAAATCCCCTCTGAACCCTACGCTGTAACATACGAAATGTAACTACACATCCACAAGGATTGTGATTATCGTGTAGGCTTCAGAGGTAGCTAATTACAAAGACCATTCTTCTTTCTCTGTTCTTAGTTGCTCTTTGAAAGTTGGGAACTTTTTTGCATTTCCACATTTTTACAGTGTCCCAGGCTGTTATTGTTGTACCCAAAAACTTGTTTTCATTCACTCCTAGTTGGCTTAACTATGAGGAAGAAGTGGATAGAGGTGATCAGAAGAGAGGAGGGGACAGATTTTGTCATTAGGATAGGCAGCACTTATGTGTGCACAGGGTTCTAGCCAGTGGTTGATCACCCAGAGCTGTGCCTTGCTGAAGTCCCATCGTGCCAGGCGGAGAATTTCAGCAGTTAGCTACTGGAACAGATTGCTATCGTAACAGTTAGCTAATTAGAGCGAACACTCCCCATTGGTTGTATGTTTATTGAGAGCCCCCCAAATGTTGTGCAATCACACTGGCCTGTGAAATTTTTCTGGCTAGAACCCTGGTGCAGTAGAAACTTCGCCCCTAAAGATTTTGTCAGTGGCTGCACTGTGAGTCACCTGTTGTCCCAAGCCTTTTCCCTTGGGATAATTTTACTGCACTGCTGAAAATGGAATCAGTGTACATTGGTATGAAAGAGTAGCACTTTGCTGACATGTTTAGTGCACAGTCAGCAGAATTAGAATCACCTATGCAAATTATCTATTCATTATGCTGTCCTCACTGAAGTTCACGTCCACTGTGCCCCTCAAATTCCAGAGTTAATGCCCTATTATCAGAGTAATACTGGACTGCAAAGAGATTGTATCTGAAGACAGCCTCTTTCCTGACCTTACAGTCAGAAACATTCCCCAGTTACAAGAACAGGAAAACTCCCCTACGCCACTCACACTGACTGGAAGTGTGAATCAGATCTGGCTCAACTATCAAGGATCTTGCTAATTATCAAGGACTTTTTGTTTTGAAGACTGAATAAATCAATAACTGCCATGTAAATGTAAATAATTCAACATTCCTGTATCTTTTTAAAACGTCAAATCCAAGGACTTCCTTAAGTTATATTTGCCATTCTCATATATTATATGAATGTTCTCTTGAAATTTAAGTTTTTCTTGAATATTTGACCTCAAGGGAAAAAAAATAATATTTGACTTCAAAGATTTGATTAAAAATTAAAACAATTTGGGACCAAATTCAGTATCCTTTGTTTTAATCCTGCAGCTCATTTTGAAGCTTTTTACACATTTAATATTTATCCTTAAATAACATTATTAACAGCAACTGATTAACGGTTAACCAGCATTAATAAACGGTATTTCAGGAAATATTAGAAGTACCTTGCAAAAAGGTAAAAACTGATTATAAAATATTTAAATGCAATGCAAGGTACATGTCCATGTATGCGTTATAATAGTACAGGTCTAACTTATCCTTTATTTCATGCCACATTTTGCACAGTCACAATTGTCTGGGTATCAGTGACAAAGTCACACCATTCCAGTCCGTTTCCAGTAATTGCCAAATACCCCTGAATCTGCCAGTAGTACTTGAATTCCTCAGACTGGCATAGCCATTCTGCACTTTGAGGTGGGTCATAAACAAATTATTTTATCTTTTTTTCCTTTTCTCAGTTATCAACAATTGAGCATCTTCTCTGGTGGCTCTCTCGCTGCGGTATCGTATCACTTCCTGTTCCTGTTACAGAGCACAGTGGTGTTTTTGCGTACCTTAGTCTGTTGTATCTGTTAGCTGCTTAATCTGTGTAGCTCAATTAATCTAGATAGTGACTTATTTCATGGTGTAATCTTCACATGCTTTATCACCTGTAAATTATATTCATATTATTTACTTAGTGTGTTTTTAGAGATTTGCTAGCTTCGCCCACCTCTTAGCTTAGTTCTTAGTCGACTCACTAACAGCATGGTTGCTTCTCCTGTCCCTCTTGCACTTTTCTGCTCTGTGTGTTGGATGTTTAGTTACTCCTCGGCCTCTTTTAGTCATAATGGTACTTGGAAAAAATGTAGCCTGTTTGTAGCTCACTGAATTGGAGACCTGACTGCGCACCCTGGAAAATGCTGTAGCTCACCAGGCCCCCCGTCAGGGTTCTAGCCAAAAATATTTTTCAGCCCAGAACTCTAAATGAGGCCTCTTTAGCTCGATAGAGCGATAATTTTTGCATATAGACCAGAAGAGTTACACACACACACACACACGCTGCTAAAAGCACTTTAAAACATTTGAATATCCGTCACCATGTTGTAAGCATAAACTGATCAAGTTTTTAATGCAACCCACTAACAACAACGGGAAGTGACACCATCTTGCTGGGAACTGTAGTTTTTTTCTTAAAGGCCTTTTATATCTCCACTGGTGCTGAAAACTAATGTTTGGCTATGCCTATCTGAATATAAGTAGGGCTGCAACTATTGATTATTTTAGTAATTGAGTATTCTATCGATTATTCCATCAATTATTCGAGTAATCAGATAAATTCTTGTTCTTATTAACAATTCATCTGCATATTTTAAAATCCGTACTGCAGATTTTTCTCTGTGTGAAACAAACAGCAGTGGATGGAGCAGCTACAAAGTTCTCCTTTCTTCTTGTTGCTGATCAGATGGTTGATGAAGGCCCTCCATTGTGTCAGTGCCTCCTTGAGCTCGCTGCGTGTGTGCAGACAGACTGCATGTGAAACAGCTTCTGCTCTTGTGTTTTTCTTGAAAACTTTTTGTTCACAAGTATCCCCCTAAATGTGTTTCTATTGCAGGTCTATTTTTGTCTCTAATCAGGGATTAAAGAATAAAAAATATTTTGATGGAGCCCCTTCCCTTCCTTCCGGTATTGAACAATCGCTAGTGCTAATGGCAGAGTCCGCTAGGAAACTGTGGTTATGGGAATCCATTCTGGTAGGTACAGTTGAAGTAAAGAAAAAATAACAGCTGAAATTCTTAGCACAGCGAGCACAACACAACCGTAGCGAGATCACGCATGCTCATTGTGAATGAAACTGCCCGTGCCCTGTGGTAGATTACAAATTGAGGTGAAATGATATAGCCGCAAGTGCAGATAATAGCAGCGATCTAGCCGATGCGGAGTCCACGGGGTGTGCGCCTGTTTGCTGATTGCAGTGACAGCAGAGTTCCAAAAGCGAACCGGCGAAAGCCTCACCAAGGCGCAGCGTCAGGCGATAAACTGCTTGCTAGAACATTGCCTATAGTTGGTGCAAACCAAAGTAGCTTAGCCAAGTAACTGGGAAATCAGACCAGCTGGGTGACTGTGAGGAGAAAGTATAGACCTAAACAGAAGTCCCTGGTCCACCACCAACCCATTCACATTTCAAATCATTTTTCCTCTCTCAGCAACACGCCGAGACCCAAACTCGGGTTATTGGCGACTCTCTTTTGAGAAATGTGAAGCAGCCATAGTTGAATGTCTTCCAGAGGCCAGAGGAGGCGACATCAAAGGAAATTTGAAACTGCCGTCTAAGGCTAAACGTAAATTTGGGGGAATAAGTTTTATTACGGTAGAAGTGCTGTAACCAAGTTTAAAGATATAATTCCTCCAGTATTATGCTCCTCATTGCCATGTGCCAATACAGTGCAGAGCAGCTACCTAAACTCTACTCCCATAGAGCTAGATTATCTCAGTGATAGTTTTAGGTCCTCACTTACTGTGGCTCCTCTGAAAAAGAGAGCCTCAAATCAGAAGTGCCAGACTCCCTGCTATAACACACAAATGTACAGCTTAAAGCAGATAACCCGTAACTGGAGAGGAAATGGTATCTCACTAATTTAGAAGATCTTCATTTAGCCTTGAAAAAAGTTTGTTGCTCTATAAAAAAGCCCTCCATTAAGCTAGAACATCTTACTATTCATCAGTAATTTAAGAAAATTGTCATGAACTTTGCTGTGGCAGGCAGGTTGAGGACCCCAATGGAGGACTCAAAACAACAGCTTTTATTGCTGGAAAGTCAGGGCAACAACAGAACTGGACCAGAGCCAGCAGAAAAAAATAGAAACTCACTTGGAAACAACTCGGACAGACGGAGCACACAGCAAGAGGGAAACTATAACGAGGACACAACATAGGACAAAGGGAAATGCAGATAGTAAATACACACTAGGCAATCAGGGGAATTGCTGGCAGATCTCAGTGTTGTAGGGCCGAGTACAATAACTTCAGTTTTATCTGAATTTAAAAGCAGGAAATTAGAGGTCATCCAGGCCTTTATGTCTTAAAGTTTAACTAATTGATTTGTCATCTGGTCCACAACTATGTACGCTGGTAGAGGCAGCAAAACTTTCTGAAGAAGTCCGATGAGTTGATGAGTCAGAGAAACTCTCTTTTCAGTTACAGCGATACAGAGGTGAGATGCTGAGGATTTCCAAAACTTCTGTCAGTTTTTGCTCCTGTTAGTTACTGTGAAGCTTGCGTTGTTGAAACTGTCTTCGAGGTGGATCTGACATGATCAACAACTCGGACGCTGAACGAATAAACTAAAACAAAGTGAATCTAATCAAACTTCACAAACATTTCTGAAATCAGAAAACACCAATTCTCATTCACTAACCCTTATTTTTCTCCATTCATCAGTTTCAGCTCAGCTTCTCACTATTTTTCTCAGCAGACACTGTGATTGCCAGATGCTCTTGTAAAGTAAAATAAAGTTAATATTGTATTTGGATTTTCCTATTTTTTTATTTAATGTTTTCCTTTCAAATTTATACTATTTTTAATGATGTGATGTGCAAGTTTTGCACTTACATTTTCATCAAGTTTGATTTTTTTTTTTTTGATTTTCACAAGCAAATAAACAGATTTGACCAATCAGACCATTGCATTTAGCAAAATGTGAGCTCATAGTTCAAAATGCACACCTGTAGACAGTGATATGGGAACAGTAAAATAATACAATTTTTCCTCAGACACACAGCTGGATGCTGCTCAATCTCTTCAATCAGTCTCTTATTTCTTTGCCTCCTCAGATGTGGTCACAACTCTGCCAATAAGAGCTCAAACTGGCCCACTGACATCCTGAAATATGAACGAAAGTAGCCATGATCCAGCTTCAACTCCTGGATCAAACAATGACATTCTCCCTGCTGCTGCTTTCTCATAAGAATTGGATGAATGCAGAATCTCAGTTTTCTGGTTTAGAAACATCAGGACCTCATCACTTGATGTCAACTTCATTTTTTTTTTCACAGTGCATGTTACAAAAAATTTTGCATCAGAAAAAACATTTTTCATAATGTTAATTGCCAGATGATCACAAAAGCAATTTTCTAAAACAGTCAAGAGGGAGAAATGCTAATTCTGAACTATTTTTATGGTAGACTAAACATTGATATAGTTCGGGACATTTGGGATTTCATTTTCTATCTGGTGCCTGGTAACAAAATGGCACCAGATACACAAAGTGTTCCAACACTTTAGGTGATTATTTTTTAAGAGAGATATTTCCAAATATGGCCTGTAGGTAATGTTTTTAGCTTCTTGTTTATATCTGGCCTCAAATGATCCACAAATGGATTACATTTATAAAGTTTTACTAAAAACTCAGAGCACTTTGCACGTTAAACCACAAATCCTTTTTTTTTAAGCAGATGCAGTGTCCTTCTCCAGTTTGTAATCATTTCTGTAGTCAATTAGCTGGCATTTGCTTAGTGTTGTGACATCTAGTGGCCGTAGAAGGAGTTGCAATATAACTGCATTTGACATGTTTTTACTTGAAAAATAAGTTGGGTTTTGGGGCTTGTTTTTCTTTGTCATGAAGAGGTAATCTTGTAAGATATTGCTGTTTCTGTTTTTTGTGTATATTCATGCAGGTATGCCAGCCTGTATTTCTGTTGTGCCATTGAAGAGCAGGACAATGAGCTGATCACACTTGAAGTCATACACCGCTTTGTAGAACTGCTGGATAAATACTTTGGCAGTGTAAGTGATATATACATCTTTATGTGATGTTCCTCATCTGTTGTCGTTCCTTTGCCAACACTAAAACGTTACAGAAGATATCGCCAAAAGTATTCACTTACCCACCCAAAACATTGAAGTCAGATGTTCCAATCACTTCCACGGCCACAGGTGTATAAAATCAACCACCTTGGCATGCAGACTGCTTCTATAAACATTTGTGAATGATTGAGTCACTCTCAGGAACTCAGTGAATTATAGTTTGGTACTGTGATAGGATGTCTATTAGACCTCATTCCTACTAGACTGCTTAAAGAAGTCTTGCTGTTAATTAATGGTTTAATGTTAAATATGATCAATATATCTTTATTAATTGGCTACGTACCACAGACTTTTAAGGTGGCAGTAATTAAACCATTACTTAAAAAGCCATCACTTGACCCAGCTGTCTTAGCTAATTATAGGCAAGTCTCCAGCCTGCCTTTTCTCTCACAAATTCTTGAAAGAGTAGTTGGAAAACCGCTAACTGATCATCTGCAGAGGAACAGTTTATTTGAAGAGTTTCAGTAAGGTTTCAGAATTCATCACAGTACAGAAACAGCATTAGTGAAAGTGACAAATGATCTTCTTATGGCCTCTGACAGTGGACCTCAGTTCAGCTTTTTGTACTGTTGGCCATAATATTTTATTATAGGGATTAGAGCATGCCATAGGTAAAGGTAAACTTTCATTTATGATAAAGCTTATAGTTAGGGCTGGATCAGGTGACCCTGAACCATCCCTTAGTTATGTTGCTATAGACCTAGGGGGGTTTCCCATGATGCACTAAAAGTATTTCTTTTTCATGCATATCTTTTTACACTGTTTATACACCACTCTGCATTGAATCATTAGTTATTATTAATCTTTGGCCCTCTTCCACATTGTGTCTTTTGTCCTGTCTCTCTCCCCTTCACCCCCAACCGGTCGTGGCAAATGACTGCTCCTCCCTGAGCCTGGTTCTGCCAGGAGTTTCTTCCGGTTAAAAAGGATCTTTTTTCTTCCCGCTTGCTCATAGGGGGTTGTCTTGACTTTTGGGTTTTCTCTGAAATTACTGTAATTTACCTTGCAATATAATGTGCCTTGAGTCTACTGTTTTGTTGTGATATATATACACACTGAATTGAATTGAATCAGAAAAAGGAAAAACTGAGTATTATTTTAAATCCACTCACAATGTGAATGTAACCATAATTGGGCCTTTTTTCTGTTCTAACTAACTTAAGCGGACTGACTTTTTATTCTTTTGAAAAGGACAATATGTGACAACTTAAGACCATTATAAGACTTTCCCTGGTCTAGTAAACACTGATGATTTGTGTATTTGCAGGTGTGTGAGCTGGACATCATCTTTAATTTTGAGAAGGCCTACTTCATTTTAGATGAGTTCCTGATGGGAGGAGAGATTCAGGACACATCTAAGAAGAGCGTCCTTAAAGCCATTGAACAAGCTGACCTACTACAGGAGGTAAGCTGGACTTTAGAGTTCAACTAACCATCTTCTTGATTCATGTAGAGTTAGTGAATTATCACTGAAAAGGGATCATAAGTCGTGGACTAATGTGGGCTCACCCAGCTCCAATACTGTGGTGCTGTGAATTCTAGAAAGAGCTTTGTCCATTTTTTGTTGGTTTAAATCTATTTTGAACTAATGATTGCCAAATAACTTCAGTTTGGGGTTGCTCCTCTCCCTACACTCTGCATATATAAAGTTTTTTTTCTTTTTTCTTATTCAAATATAAGTACAATCTACTTAACTATTTAGTGTACTTCTTTACCTCTATTTATAAAAGTTTCCCTTGCTGCCTCCACTCTCAGTCAGCTAGCCTTAGCTGTGGCATGTTTTTGAATCAGTATTTGGACCAGCTGCTAAGCAAAGTTACAATGACAATTTTGGTATTGAACATGCAAATGTGTCCCTGGTCTGGATAGACACACTGAAATGACAATCAGTATTGATCAAATTTTCTCAAATACCACCATCAGTTGAAGGATGAGGGTATGGTATTAATACTGTAAGTTTGTTTGCACAAACTGAAATTAGAAAAAAAAAAAAATTTCGTAGCATGTTTGTTCTTAGAATTATTTGCTCATAATGTATAAAAATGCAGTCTCAAAGCCTAGAGCATGATCATTTTGGGTTCTCAGAGCTGCAGACGAAAATTGGTTGTTACCAGAAAAGTCTTGAGGTTCCGTGTCAAGCTCTGGGTGTCATTTGATCTACCTGTAAATATGATTTTGCACTCATACCTGCGAGAGCTGACAGCCACATGAAATTTGAATGTGACCATTTGTTGTGTAGAATTTAATTTGTAACCTTCATTTGTGTTTATATTTTCAGGAGGACGAGTCACCTAGGAGTGTATTGGAGGAGATGGGCTTGGCATAGTCCACAGCAGCGTCGTGAGACACTATAGCAGGCAGGGGGTGGGACAGTGTGGGGAAGAACATTCATGGACTGACAGTACTGGTTCTATGTATATGTGAATGGTGACTGATGTATAGTGTTTAACTGGAAAGGAGACTCAGTTAGTGGAAGAACCTTGCATTGCCAGACCCTTTAGCTGTCTGTGTGTGTGTGTGTGTGTGTGTGTGTGTGTGCGTGTGTGTGTGTGTGTGTGTGTGTGTGTATCTGACCTGAGTGCAAGGTAAAGGAAATGGGTCCTGCATTTAAACTTGTGTATGGCTGCCATAGTTGTGTGTTCATATTTTTTAAGGGGTGAGATGGAGTCCAGCTAAGAAAATAAACCACAGTGGCGGACACTTATGTGTGAATCACAATGAGGCAATTTTGCAATTTGAGTGAGGCTGTGATAGAAAAAGCTGGTTTCTGTCATGAGGCTTTATCAGGTCCTGAATGTGGTTCAAAACTAGGTCTCACTTGGGTACTAAGACTAAAATAAATATCCATTGCCACTACAAGTGCTACTAGTTCATTTTGAAGCGTTAAAGATGGTCGGTTGGGAAATTACTTTAACATTTAATGTCACTCTCCATTGTTATTTAGATCATATAATGGCTCTAGTGGCTTGTGTTGCTGCCTTGTACATTATATTGAAACTCCATGTTAAGGAATGTTGTCTCTACATCAAACAGTGAAGATATACCAAAAAACAAACAAACAAATGAAATTAGAAATTGTCTTAATTTTTGGTTCCTCTCTCAAATTGATCTTGTATTAATCAAGTGCTGCTTTCAAAATATATTTGAGTATGTAATTTATTTTAGATGTGTTTATTTTGAGATTGCACTGTTTGAATTGACTCCTTTGTTATTGGCCCATCTTTTCTTACACAAAGGGGTTAAAGTCCATAGTGAAGAATAAACCAAAGACATTTTAGATTTGCATCAGAACTATAAAGATATTGTTTACATATGAGCCATTCATATGTACTGTAATTGGAGTAAGTGTATGTTCCTGATGAGATGGAAATGTCATGTGCAGTTTAAACAAAGTGAAACTTGGAATGAGAGAAAATGAACTGGAGCAAAGGTAATTGTTGGAATTGGAAGATGACATTCTGTGTGCCCTACCAGCTGGTATATGTTTGGGCTGGAGTGAAATTACAAGGCAGATAGAATAAACTAGCTTAAGTATATTTTATTGTTCTATACATTTTTTTTTTTTACAATATTTTAACTTAAAATTTTCAATGTATATGAATTTGATGAATGTGTGAAATACAGGCTTTTGAAGAATGAACAGTTGTTCCTGAAGTAATGGATCATTCTATATCATCTGACCAAATTTAAGAAAGATTACTTCTTCACTTGTCCCTCCCACACTTCCTGCTCATTGTGTGTAATGTTTAGTTACTTCTCTGCCTCCTTTAAGAATAACGATACTTGTAATAAATGTAGCCTGTTTGTAGCTTTGGAGGCCAGGCTCAGTGAATTGGAGACCTGGTTCCGCACCCTTGAAAATCCTGCAGCGAGCCAGGCCCCTGTAGTCGGTAGGGGCGAAGGTAGCTTAATCACGCGGTCCCTGAGCTGGGTCACTGAGAGAAGGAAGTGTAGCCTTAAACAGACACCCCGGTATATCACCAACCCAATCACAATCTCAACATTTTTTTCCCCACTCCGTGGACACACCCACCGAAGACCAAACTGGTTATTGGCAACTCTGTTTTGAGAAATGTGAAGGTAGAGACACCATTTGAAGTACTGGCTAAATACAAATGTAGATTTCATAAAATAACGTGTACATTAAAAATATAGGAGAAAGAACTACACTTAAATCCAGAAAAATTGAATGCAAAAGACAGTATTAGTAGACAATAAATAAATGAGGTAAAATAGAATAAAATAAAAGAGACCATAAAATACAATTGTCTAAAAGGATGTTCCACTGCACCGAAATGCCATGGAGAATAAATGTGTTTCTGAACTGTGCAGATATGAAGAGGTAGATCATTCCATAGTTTTGGAGCTGCTGCAGCAAAAGCTTGAGCACCTCTTTCTGTTGATCTAGTTTTAGTCTTCTTTAAGAGCAACTGGTTAGATGATCTGAGAGCTCTTACAGGTGTGTGACTTTAAAGCAGTTCGGAGAGATAAAATAAAATGGACAGGGAGCCAATGAAGGGATGAAAAAACTGGTATAATGTGTTCATTAAAATTCAAGCTGCCACATTCTGGACTAACTGCAGGTGGTGCAGAGCTGATTGTTCTGTGCAAAAGTACAGAGAATTACATTAGTCCTGGCGGAAAGTGATAAAAGCAGGAATAGGTCCTTTTGCAGCAGATAGGATTTTTTTTTTTTTTACCTTAGCAACCACTTACAGCCATTTAGGAAACTCATCCAGACTCAATGCTGCTGAGACAGTTCAGCAGAGGTTTCCATGGATCTCTGCTGTTCAATTTGATGGGCATATACACCTGGATGTCGGCAGCAAAGCAGTGGGAAGAGGTTCTATGTTTCCTGAAAATAGACCCAAGGCATTCAGTTCAGATCGATTTCCTCCAAAGTACAAAAACAACATTAGGTTACAAATCTTATGGCCTCTGGCAGTGGACTCATCACTGTACTTGTCCTGCTAGACCTCAGCGCAGCATTCGATACTGTTGACTATTATATAGCATGCCATAAATACTAAAGGTACTGCACTGCAGTGGTTTGAATCATATTTAATAGTCTCCAATTTCTTCATGTAAAGGGGGAGTCTTCGTCAGCCACTAAGGTTAATTATGAAGTAACAGACAGTTTCAGGTCAATTCGCATGATACATGCTTCCCTTAGGCAGTATTATTAAAAAGCATAGCATTCATTTTCATTGCTATGCAGCTGTGATACCCTAGCTTTCATGGATAGATATCCATGAAGCCAGATGACATTATTAAACTACAGGAATGCCTTACATTGTGAGGAATCATTTTTGACCAGGATATGCTCTTAAGTGCACATATGAAACAAATATGTAGGACTGCTTTCTTGCATTTGCGTAGTATCTCTTAAATTAAAAACATCGATGATGAAAAAATAGTTCACACATTTATTACTTATAGGATGGACTATTCTAATTCATTATTTTTAGGTTGTCCTAACAGCTTAGGCAGGCAAGAGTAGTTTTCCACACCAAAATCACCCATGTGCATTGGTGTGCAGTCATGCTGGAAGAGGCCATCCCCAAACTGTTCCCACAAAATTGGCTATGCTGAAACATTAAGAGTTCCTTTCACTGGAACTAAGGGGCTGGGCCCAGCTCCTGAAAAACAACCACACCAATCTGAGCTGTAACAATGTTTCTGTCTCACTTTGCCTTTCAGTTTGAATTTGGTTCCATCACCTTGCAATTACACAAATTATTTAATCTGAGTGGGTAGGAGTAACAAAAATTTCTGAACAGGTGTCTAATAGTTGAAAAAGCAGCTTGCATTCATCTTGCATTTGCTCTTTATATTTAAAGCCTTTTATACAATTTACTTAATCTATCTGCTTTTACATTTGTGTTAAAAACTTTTAATAATCAGTGCAACAACTGCAATGCAATAGTTAGCACTGTTACCACAGAGCAAGCCATGTATGTATGTTTGAATTAATTCAAGGTAGGGTTGGGCAATTTTTGTGAGTTGGGCAAAATCCTCTATGTTGCACAATGTGTGGCGAAAATGAAAAAAGAAAAAGCAAAAAAACACATGAGTTAGAAACACCCACAGCAGGAGTATATTTCTCACTTCCAGGATGAACAAATGTTTGCATGTTGACATACAGGGGTTGGACAATGAAACTGAAACACCTGTCATTTTAGTGTGGGAGGTTTCATGGCTAAATTGGACCAGCCTGGTGGCCAATCTTCATTAATTGCACATTGCACCAGTAAGAGCAGTGTGAAGGTTCAATTAGCAGGGTAAGAGCACAGTTTTGCTCAAAATATTGCAATGCACACAACATTATGGGTGACATACCAGAGTTCAAAAGAGGACAAATTGTTGGTGTATGTCTTGTTGGCGCATCTGTGACCAAGACAGCAAGTCTTTGTGATGTATCAAGAGCCACGATATCCAGGGTAATGTCAGCATACCACCAAGAAGGACGAACCACATCACAACAGGATTAACTGTGGACGCAAGAGGAAGCTGTCTGAAAGGGATGTTCGGGTGCTAACCCAGATTGTATCCAAAAAACATAAAACCACGACTGCCCAAATCACGGCAGAATTAAATGTGCACCTCAACTCTCCTGTTTCCACCAAAACTGTCCGTTGGGAGCTCCACAGGGTCAACATACACGGCCGGGCTGCTATAGCTAAACCTTTGGTCACTCGTGCCAATGCCAAACGTCGGTTTCAATGGTGCAAGGAGTGCAAATCTTGGGCTGTGGACAATGTGAAACATGTATTGTTCTCTGATGAGTCCACCTTTACTGTTTTCCCCACATCCGGGAGCGTTACGGTGTGGCGAAGCCCCAAAGAAGTGTACCACCCAGACTGTTGCATGCCCAGAGTGAAGCATGGGGGTGGATCAGTGATGGTTTGGGCTGCCATATCATGGCATTCCCTTGGCCTAATACTTGTGTTAGATGGGCGCGTCACTGCCAAGGATTACCGAACCATTCTGGAGGACCATGTGCATCCAATGGTTCAAACATTGCATCCTGAAGGCGGTGCCGTGTATCAGGATGACAATGCACCAATACACACAGCAAGACCGGTGAAAGATTGGTTTGATGAACATGAAAGTGAAGTTCAACATCTCCCATGGCCTGCACAGTCACCAGATCTAAATATTATTGAGCCACTTTGGGTTGTTTTGGAGGAGCGAGTCAGGAAACGTTTTCCTCCACCAGCATCACGTCGTGACCTGGCCACTATCCTGCAAGAAGAATGGCTTAAAATCCCTCTGACCACTGTGCAGGACTTGTATATGTCATTCCCAAAACGAATTGACGCTGTATTGACCGCAAAAGGAGGCCCTACACCATACTAATAAATTATTGTGGTCTAACACCAGGTGTTTCAGTTTCATTGTCCCCAACCCCTGTATATGACGTTCATGAATGATTTAGCTGACTGCACTCGACATACGTATCTCAAGTGATAGTTTCACTATCACTGAAAACACTGTTACTTTCTGTGATTGCCATTATTATAGTAAGAACTAACTGGTTAATAGATGCATCTATGCTATCAATTTGAAAATCCTAGGTCACATCTTTCTTGAGTTATCACGTTCACAAGATTTTCAGGAAAGTTGACCTCCGACCTTTACCTTCAGGTCAAGATAGCCAAGATTCAAAATCATGTGACATTTTTAGTAGATGTAGCTATGGTATCATTTTGAAAATCATTCTCAAGTTATCGGGTTCACAAAGTTAAAAGTTGACCATCGACCATCAGGATGACAATACCCAGTCTTCAGGACTTTGCTGCACAGTGTTTCCTGCTGTGTGACGCAGTGATGCACTGTCAGCTCACCTGTGCAGGTCTCTCCCTGCATCTTCTCCTGCATCCATCCCACCAATCAACTCAAAGTCCCCGCACATTGCAGGCGGGGAAAGAGAGACACGGGTTTACCTCTGGTGTCAGCGAACAGGTCCTTTCAGGCCTTATATGTGCAGATTGGTAAGCTATACCTTACTCAAACCACTGAATGATTCACAGTGTCATGGGAGTGGAGGTGCATTAATTTGGTGATTTAGAAAATGTTTAAACTGTTTTTACACTTTATTCTACAGTAATTTGCTGCTTAGTCTCTTTGAAACTGCACAGAACACACCAAGAACACCTGTCCAATCAATAAAGCAGGTTTCACTTTGATCTGCAACAAGCTGAAGCAATTTCTACATCTCATTTATTAGGCTCTGGGACAGTAACATGTTTAAATGTATCCAGCTTAAAGTTTCAGAGCTTTAATGTGCAGACATCACCTTGGAAACAATCGGCAGCACTGAGCACACTCAGCAATAAAATTATTTTAATTAAAATGTTTATTTTACCTCTCTGTGCATTAAATCACTAAATTATTTTTGTCAGTATTAATTTTATTTTCAACAGTGTTGCATTTTACTGTGATATTATTTTTATGTTCTATAGAGAATTTTATCAGCCTGTGTCGTCTGATTCAGTAGATGAGCTACTGCAACTCAAATTGCCAAAAAAGGCAAAGCTGGTTCTGACAGAATGATGTCAGAATGCACAGTGCATTGCAGTTTGTGTATGGGGCTGCATAGCCGCAGACCAGTCAGGGTGTCCATGCTGACCCCTGTCCACTGCTAAAAGCACCAACAACGGGCACATGAGCATCAGAACTGGGCCACGGAGCCATGGAAGAAGGTGGCTGAGGCGAAGATGAATGCAACCATATGCAGAGGTCCTTGGATAAAAGTCTACACCAAAGTGAGAAACCCTAAACTGTGACCATAAGCTGGAGCAAAGAGCTAATGACACTAAAGTGGCTGTCTGTGTAGCTGTTATTAAGTGTTGTTTAATTACATAAAGTCATAAACTAACAGCTGTGGGAAACTTTTTAATTAACAAAAGCCACATGTCTCATCCATGTTTATTAACAATAACAAATCCAGCTGGAAAAAAAAAATAAAACAACACAGATGGCTTCTCAAACTGTTTAATTTTTAACTACCTGATTCAAAAAATAAGAAAACAAAAAAAGATCTAATAGCAACTTCTGATACTTAACATATTCTGATGAGCTTTCAGGTTCATAACCAGCCCCGTGACCAGAGACAGACAATTAGTATTTGGTCTAACCTGAGAATCAATACAACAATAATGTTTAAGTAATATTGAACTCTTCCCGTCTACGCTTTAACAGTGTCAACGGGACTATGAAAGGGTTAAGTGGGGGGGCCATCACATTTGAATCCTCTGATTCGGTAGATGTGTTATAGCTCTGCGATGATTGGCTATCAGCTTTGTTGGATTGGGATTCTCGCCTTGATCTGAGTAAAAAAGTCCATCTTTCAGGTCCTTAAACATTTGTCTCGCCATCTTGGAGTCAACAGGGGCTGAGAGACACTGGTACACCTGAAACAAGGAGAGTGTCATCAGCATAGCTGGGGAAAAAGAAAGTTAAAACTGAACATCTGAGCATCAAGAGCCTGTTTCAAGGTTTTCCCAGAAATGGCTTTACAGTATTGCTGGACTTTTTTTTTCATATATTTTTTTCACTTTATAACTGGCCAATACTGATGTTTTTAATGTATCTGTCCCAAATTACAGATGCTGATTCATTTTGATTGCAAGAAAGACAAATGAAATTTTTAAAATATAAATATATTTTAAATTGTATATATTCTATTGTGTTATATAAAATTCAATGTTTTGAGTATTTTTCATTTAAAGGCAAAGACTCATTTTATCAAGTTATTGAGTGGACACACATCAATGGACATTGCCCCGATTGCCCGCCGTGTGCACAATTATTTGTCTATGCCGCTGTATGCATGCTGTGCATGCATGTAGTGGACTGCTTGTAATCGGTCATAAATGAGGCTGAATGGTCAACAGATGGGGCTAAGAACGCTGAAAATCGTTCTGGCCAGTTGATCAGTACACCTCAAATTTGATATGTTTATGTCTACCTTTTTCAATTAAATGTAGGATTTAAAGAGTTTACAAATTATTGCATTTTGTTCTTTACATTTTACAGTGTCCAAACTTTTTGAGGGTTTTCGAACTTAATGCTCAAAATTCTTATGCTGTTACATTAAGACAAATGCAATTTGTTCATTTTGTTCAATCTGCACTACATTCCAATTCCCATTCATTCAATTCTAATACATTTTTATCGATATAGCTCCAAATCACAAGGTCACGTGCCAACCTTCCCAAAGCCATCTATTACCACCAATAGGTACAGGCTGCATCCTGAAAAATAGTCAAATTTACTTTGGAGGCCTAGTGACACAGAATTAATAATAACCTAATAACCCCAATGGAAAACAGGTTTAGCACATTATTAACTTATTAAAAAGACCAAACCTCATTAAAAAAGACTAAACCTGAACTCCCCAGTGAAATCAACTTAATATGTCCTAAAATCCAAAAAAAAAAATTCTAATTGGCTGTCACAGTTTGATTGCATAAAGCCGGTGACGTCGACTATGCAGCAGGCTGTACCTGGATCATATGTTTGCTGAGTTTCTTGCAGTCTAGTAGGGGAAGCTCCTCTGGGAGAGACATTAAAAGGTCCAACACTATGGCACTCTCTGGATGACAAAAGATGTTATTAGCAAACACAAAATACATCAGGTGAAAACTATAATTAGATTTTCAGGACTGATTTGTCTCAAAGGAGTCAAAGGAGTCTACAGAATAGCTATATTCTGTTTTTGTATTTTGATTCTCCAATTTTTATTTTTTCCCTTCATTCTTTTGTTTGATACAACACTGAGGGAAACATCTCCCTGTCTCAGCATCTTTGAAAGGTGTGCCTGGCATAAAATTCACAGAAAGCCCTTATTTTTTTTTAAAAAAGAAAATATATATTTCTTAATTTCAGCACTTGAGAAGTTGTTTTGTACTATTCTGAATTGAATATGGGCTTTAAAATTTAAGCATATTGTTCCATATTGTACCATAGGCTCTGTATGCATTGTTGCTGCAGTTCTTTTAGAAATAACAGGGATAGCATCTGCCTCCAAATCTATCTTTACATGGTGAAGAATAAGCACAAGAAAAACTCCCAGGATCACCCTGAACACATGTGACAGACATGAAAAGGGTCTGTGATAGTCTGGGGGTCATATCCATAGAGGGACCCACAGACCTCTACAGGTTAGGCAACAGCACCCAAAATAACATTAGGTATCAGGATGCAGCAATCTAGCCAGGAAAAAAAAAAAAAAAACACAGCCCACTATCAGACTGCAGGGTGGGGGCGTTCCCCTTTGGGTGTATTGGATGACCGCTAGCTAACTGCAGAATTGCAGCGACAGCGAACAGTTCTGAGTGTGAACCAGTGAAATTTTCAGCTTGGCCCAAGAAGATGTGAGTTCAGCACAGTTCTGGGCCATCAAACTCTGGCTAGAACACTGGGATGAAACTAAAATGAAAATTCGCTCCCCAGTGATTGCATTCAGTGACTAAATGGTTGCACATCTTGAGAGTGTTGCACACCCACAAGCACATTTAATTGCAAGGCGATTGCACAGGTCACCTCATTGGAGGCAACCTTTCTTTTTTGTGACGTTGACATGCCTGCAGCAAAAACATAACTCAAGTGAGATAACTAATTGGATAAAACAGATATTGAGAAAGTTTAACTTTGCAGATATAATATTCTGAGTTTCTAAACCAGGAGGGTCCGTTTTTATTGTTTACATTTCTGTCTTATTTAAAGGTAAAAATACATTCCACTGAAACTAAAAATTCACTGTTAACCTCACATTGTAATCAGTCAAAAAAAATAAAATAAAAAATAATATATATATAAGTTGCTGGACCTTGTTTCTAGTCCTGTAAATCTGAATAAAGCTAATAATAAAAGTCAAAAGTTGAGGAAAATCTCAAAAATGTATTGAATCAGATTCACTTAATATTTAAAGATTTCTGAGTTCTCAAAGAATCCTTATACTGGTACAGAGACATCCCTACTCTCTAGAATAAACTAATCATATTAATTTAATTACATTTTAAGGAATAAAAAAATTGGGAGTGGTTTTAGTGAAATTCTGCATGATCAATGTGTTTTTTGCAAAACACTCGGCCATAATTTTAAGCAGTGAATCTCTTACTTACCCATGGGAGTGAGATGACAATCCTGACTGGGCCTTTGAATAACACCCAGGAAGCAATAGATCTTCTCAAAGTCCACTACACACTTGACACCGAATGTCCTGGGACTATCTTTTGTGGCGTATTTGCTGGTTCGACCAAACCTGGCATGACAGTCTTTAGCAGAACTGGATTGTGGGAATGTGTGGGGGGTGGGGCAAGAAACAGCTGAAGACGTTGAGGCAACAGTGGATGATACTGAACTGGGGACTGGGGTAAGGCTGGTGGCTGAGGCAGATGTTGTAGCAGGGTGTTGCCCTGAGGGCTGCTGGGTAGTCTGGATTACTGAGCTGCCAAGAATTGGAGTCATTACTGCCCCTGGAGACCTAGAACCGCATTGATTCTGTCCTGTTTCTGGCACACTTTTCAGTGATACAGTCTGTAGGTGTGCACCTGCATGGTCAAAAGTGGCAGCAGACGAGGTTCCAACCAAGGGAGAAGGCTGTTGCTGCGGTAAACAGGTTGTGCTGTTTGGGACCCTTAATATTTGAGATGGTGCTGGAAGTCTTTTGGCTGGCCCTGTGGTTGATGCTGGAGTCTTGAGTAACTGGACTGGACAGGCTGTCTTTGTGTACCAATGCTCACCTAAAGGGAAAAATCAATCAAGTGGCAAGATAATCTCTTATAGCTGTCTCAATGTACAGTAAAACCCATAGAAAACAAGACATTTTTATGGCAGTAGTGTTTCAGTCTTTCATTCTTTTCTTTTTTTTTTTTAACAGAGTTTACCATGTCAAGATGTCCAAAGCAGTGACAAGTGTGATATTACAAACCTATAAGGTCCACGGACAAAAACAGAGTTTGTACAATTCTAATGTGCTTGAAGGTGCAGTATTTGATAGGACCACTTTTAACACAGCCTGAATTCTCTAAGCTAAGCTTTCTTGTAATTTTTAAAAAAAAAAATCTTCCAGAGCAGATTCTTCTGACTTCTTGAAGAGACATTCAAAAGCTAAGGTAAACTTAGTCTGGCTGCTCATCCTGGACAGAGTGCCCCTACAAAGATGACAACTGCTAGCCTACAACCCTCACCTATGGCCCTGGCCACTTAGTGCTTAGACTCTAAGTCACATTTAAATACACATTGATACAGTACTTTATTGTATACGCTTTAACCGTCTGGGGTTAAAGCGTTGTTTTTAATTACTTTTGAGTTTACCTTTGTATTTCACCGTTTACACTGCCTTGTCTGGTATCATATTTTTTAGCGCAACCTCAGTGTGTGTGACTGTACAATTATTCTCTCTTTTTGAAATACAAAATAATATTGTATTAATATTAACACACTGGACCTAAAATCACAGAAAAACATAAAATCTAAGTAGAAAAAAGTTTGATTTTTTTTTTTTTTTACTGTGAAAATCACAACCATGTTTTAGAACTTAAAATACAAATAACTTGTGAAATTTAAAAACTTATGTGCAAAATATATATAGCAAAACAACAAATTATACACAACTATTTACATTAAAATGCAGGAAATACAGAAGGCATCTTTTGTACAACTCTTTACAGAAGAATCAGGTGTCACAATAACATGACACACAAATTGTTTGTGCCACTCCCCAAAACAGATCAAGATCCAGACAGAGGAGCCCATAACAGGCAAAACGTGCCATCAATATGGTCCGTCTTTCACCACCTTTCGTCCTGTTCCTCAGCAACCAAATACCACGTGTTGCCGTATAATTTTCTGATTGGTTGATGTGGTGCATATTTCCACCAATAGGAAAGTTGCTTATTGTTCCTGTGTTCATTTATCCTCACACTGAGAGTGGAACTCACGCAGGCACTGGGTGGGGCAGCTTGGGGGTCCCTTGAGTAAGTTGCAGGGGTTCTGTGTCGCTGAGTGCCTGTAGAGTACAGCCCCCCCACTGAACTGAAGTGCTTGTGTTTCTGTATTTGCAGTGCAAACTGCAAGTGGAACTATTCTATACTCATGCACGCCTGGAAGTGTCTTTTGTCTATGTGTGAAACATATGTTTACATTTCTCAAATGTAAACAACTATATTGTGTGTATTCAGTTATGAATATACAGTTTGCTATAAATGTATATGCAGTCTTAGTATGGGTGGCTGTCAATGGACATCTTCAGTTGTCAGTTTCAGATCACTGTTAACACTTTTTTCTCTTTATTTTTAGTCTCCCCGAGGCTTCGCTTGATTCTTTTCTATTCTTTATCATGTGATAAAAGGGGAAATATCACCCGAATCAATCATTTACAACATCATAGGTCTCTGTCTAGAAAAGTGCAGTCCTTGTAACAGCTAAAATACTACACAGAACCCTCAAACTCCCAGGTCTCTGGCAGCAGACCAGAGCTTGAGGAACACAAACATGGAGATTATTTGTGGTTGGAACAGAGTTACAGGTTTTTACCTTGGACTGGCGCTGGCATTGGTCTCAAAGGGATAGTGCGACCAACAGGACCCTCTGTAGGCGATCTGTGAACCTGGGGAGAGGTCACCGTTCCTCAGAGTGCAAGGCTCTGTAGATGACACTATCAGTATCTGAAAAACACAGAAGCAGAAGGTAGGAAAATAGAGATGAGAAATATGCCCTTGACTCAACAGGAGTGATTTTAGCTAACAGACTTTTGAGAGCAAAGAACAGAAAACCGAGATAAAGTAAATAATCAGCCGACAGATTCATTTTGATTTTAGTGTTATTTATTTGGGGATTGTGCTTACTGAACTCAGAAGCAATACAGATATTCTAATGCCACACAACACACAAATACAAATGGCGGCGTCGGAAGTCACATGATTTGCCAGTGTCCCATTGAAATGCGAGTCGCTCAGTCTCCCTTAATCTCTCGTCTATGGTCAGTGGGTCTTTGGGCATAAATAATGGATTCCACCACTTTCTGGATAGGGCCACCTATAGATGTGACTTATGAGGACCTTGTGAATAAAAATGAAAAAACAAAGAACGACCAGAAGCTGGACCGAGGTCTGTCAAAATATTTTTTTATGTTTTAATCCCTTATTAGAACTAAAAAAAATAACCTGCAATAGAAACATATTTGGGAGGATGCTTGTGAATTAAAAGCATTACAACATTAAGCACATGCAGCCCCCAGTTTTTCAAGAAAACATTGATAACACAACAGCAGCAGCTGTTTTACATGCAGTCTGTCTCCACATGCGCAGCAAGCACAAAGAGGCGAAGCCGTTACTGAGATTGTTAATATGAAAAAAGTAATTTTATCCGTTACATCGATGGAATAATCAATAGAATACTCGATTAGTAAAATAATCGACAGTTGCAGCCCTAAACCCCGCCCCCAGCAGACATTTCAGCTTTTTTTGAATGTTGTCCATCTCACAAACATGTCACTCTCCAAACACTGAATCAACGAGATAACACATAGACTCTATTGTCCATGCCCATAACTTTCCAAGATTTCAAATTGTGAACTAATGTAACTTTGATTTTATGGTTATTTAAATTTTTTGAAAAAAAATTATCTCTTATACAGAGATAATGGGCATGGAACAGTCTTTCTTCAGAATTACAGTTTATATGTGATCTGAGTAATTTTGACAGAGATGTAAAAAAGATATTTTTATTTCTATTTAGTTTTGTTACTGTGTGTGCTTAATGGTTTTTTCTCTGTTGTGTTGATCGTTTTCTGGGACTACAATGGAAATAAGTCTTTACACTTTTAGTGCAATCCTGGCTTCTTATGCTATGTTAATTTATTAGTTTTGTAAGGCGTTCTTAACCAAATAAACTAAACTGTGTACCAAATATCAGATACCTGAGAAAAGGCAGTGGAAATGGTTTCCTCCAGGGTTCCCGCTATAGAAGCAGCTACGTGTGTCCACTCTTCAATGGGTTTTCTGGCATTCTTCTCCTCCCTTCTTTTCTTCTTCAGCTTAAACCTGGCATTTACGATCACCTTGTTTTTCAGAAGTTCCACCACAGACTCGATCTAAAGCAGAGAAAGGACAGTTCACATCCGTCTTGATGCAGTCAGTATATAAACACTGTGTACTAGAAATGCTTATTTTATTTATTTGTACTTCAGCCCTACCTCTGAAATGGACCGACTACGCACATATTTTCTCAGGAAAGCAGAGTCAATATTAGTTTTGCCTCCGGCGGTCTTGGTATTCAGTCTTTTCATGGCTACAACAAGTTTCTTCTTTTCCTCTCGATGCCACTTGCATACAACTTTATCAGAACGTTCTGGTTCATTATTTAGTCTGTGATAATATTTTGTCCGCGTAGCACGAGGAATCGGCTTCATACTCAACCTAAGAACTCAAGACAAGCTGCAACTATCTGACACATTAATTTTACTATCAAACCTAGCTCAACACACGAAAACCTAGTGCGCATGATTTTTGTTGCATGACTTCCGATGATGCATCTTCAGAATAAAAGTTTTATATTTTGATTTGTTAAAAAATTTCGGCGTGGAATATATAATATTTCTTTGTTCAGAAAATTAAACTAAAAAAAGAAAAGACAAAACAATGTGTTTCTAAACGTCCTGACTCGTGTTTTTTTAAAAGAAAAAGTAATAAGTTAAATGAAAAAAATCTACATTTATAAATCAATATTGTAAATATAAATGATTTGAATGAATAATTATTATAGCTTTGTTATGGTTACTACAGGGGAGAAAAATTTAAGATCTACAAATTTTGAATGTAATAGCACAAATCATTTGAATCTCTCTCTTTCTCTCTCTCTCTCTGTCTCTCTCTCTCTCACACACACACACACACACACACACACACACACGTAATAATTGAGCATACATTACACACGTAATGTATGCTCTGTTATACGATAGATAACTTGGTTTTTGTTTTATTTTGAAGAAAAAGTATTATAGTGCTTCCGGGCACCATCATGACCACGGGAAACTTCAGCGTAGAACACGTTCACCCACATACGTATATACCGCATTAAGCACTGAATCGTACGTCAGCGACGCCGGCATATTTAATGTGGCAAAAATAATCAATCTGGTGCTTTATGGTGTTGTTCAAACAGTTTTACAGTCGAAACAGGATCACATGGGCTTACCTTTCACAAGGAAGAGTAAACATTTATAATTTTTTATTGTATTTGGCCATTAAAACATTTTGCAAACAGACGTTACATTATGCTATGTAGTCCCGCGGTGAAACCAGCCTCCAAACAATGAAAATCTTACTTAACTAGATTGTCCCAAAAAAAAATGTATTATATGCAATAAAACATGGATCTGTAATTTTAGTATACAGTTCCATTTTGCTACAAGAAAATGAATTAGATCGGTGTCTAATGCTGTGTCTTATTTTAATTTGTAAACTTTATTCATTTTTGCCTTAGAGATTGTCATTAATAATACTTAAAGTGATAAAAATTACTGAATCTAAAAATGCTTTTGTTTTTTTAATTCATAAGCCTGTAAATGTTATAGCTACATGTCAGGTTGTTAGGTACATGTGATTATTATAGACATTTATTATAACATTAACAGCGTTATAAACATTGGTAGCCATGAACACTCATAAAAACAATAGAAATACATACGCTGGTTTGATGCCTGTACCCTAAACATAGGTGGAATAGTTAACTTTTATAATTACCAGGGAAAGTTGTGTTATTTTGGTGAATATCAGTTTCCCAGTATATGGTAGTGCATATTTGAATGTGTGAATGGATTATGCAGATGTGAATGAGAGCCAATCAAAATTTCCTGGTGACTGATTAAAATTCTGTGTGGCATCACGTCATGCCCAAAGCAAAAACTCACCAGTTTTGATATTTTGATTGCCCCTGGTGTGTAGATAACACTGATCAAATATTAATTTGATCCCATTCAACTCCTAGGAGTAGATAGACAAAGTATGAGGGCAGAAATTGCTAAAATCGCCCATTTAATTCAAAATGGCGGACTTCCTGTTGGGTTTAGGGCATTGGACCCAGTGGTGTTATTTGTTCCTCTGGACATGTTACATATGTGTACCAAATTTTATACAAGTATGTGAAACACAGCAATGGGAATTTAACTAAAAGTGGTGCTGTAGAGCCATTTTGAAAGGGCCATGTCTGAACCCATTAATATATGTAAATTTTCACCAGACATGTGTGCAAAATTTCACGAGTTTTTGAGTAGGCCCTCAAAAACGCAATTAATTTGCCTGAGTAATCAAAAGCAGATACAATAGGGCCTTCGCACAGAGTCAGCAGTTAACCTAACCCCACTGACTACATGTCTTTGAAGCACCTGGAGAGAACCATACAAACTCTGCACAGATGGTGGATTTGAACCCACAACCCTCTTAATGTGAGGCAGCAGTGCTAACAACCATGTGCACCACCAGCTGGTTGCATGAATAACACTAAAGGGCAGGCTGAGATAAGTTTTCATATCTGCCAACTCAAGCTTTTGCATATTCAACATCTGATCTGAATGTTTTCCAAAACAGTGGCTTTGATTTGGGACAGACTTTTTAAAGAAGCAAGAAGTAGTTTTCTCACTGGGAGTATGAGGACACACAACACCACAGCCACAGTGCTGATTTTAGGTTTGTTTTTTGGTGGTCTGGGAGCAGGCACCATCTCTATGGGGATGGGGTTTTGGGGGGATGGCAGGAGGAGAGAAGCTGCAGAGAGGCGTGTAAGACTGCAACTCTGCTTCCTGGTCTAAACCCTGGGTAGTCAGGTTTTAGGAGGATTGATAAATTTGGCCAGATTCCTAGAAATGAGAGCTGCTCCATCCAAAGTGGGATGGATGCCGTCTCTCCTAACAAGACCAGGTTTGCCCAGAAACTTTCCCAATTATCTATGAAGCCCACATGATTTTTTGGACACCGCTCAGACAGACAGCGATTCAAGGAGAACATGAGGCTAAACATGTCACTCTGGGTCTGATTAGGGAGGGCAGCACAGTGGCACGGTGGTTAGTAATGCTGGGTCTTGAGTTTGAACCCACTATCTGGGTGGGGCCTTTCTGTGTTGAGGTTTGCATGTTGTCCCTGTTTCAGACACGCGGTTAGTGGGGTTAGGTTAATTGGTGATTCTAAATTGGCCATAGGTGTGAATGTTATTATGAATGGCTGGCTGTCTCTCTGTGTTAGCCCTGTGACAGGATGGCGACCTGTACAGGGTGCACATTGCCTCTCACCCTATGACAGCTGGGATAGGCACAAGCCTATATAAAGTACAACTAGAGATCACGTTTTGAGTCTTTGAGAGTAATTCTGTGCAAAGTAGAGTCCAAAATACTTGCCAGATACTCGTTAAGTAGCATGCACACTCTTCTTGTTTCAATGGCATCATTCTGTAGCAAATAAAACAAATATGTAAGGAGGGTTTTAACATTTTATTCTGCACCAATTAACTAGAGATCAACCAATGCACAGTTCTTGCACACCTTGGAGCTCACGGTGTCGTTCCTCAAGTCTCAAAGCCTGATGGGAAAAGATAAAGGGCACTAAATACGAGACAAGCTTAAGTATGTCAGAGGCTCCTTACACAGAGGGAGGAAAGGAGTCATCTTGCATCTCTGTAGTCAGTATGTGCTTCTTTGTGCTCCACTGACATCTTCTTTTGTAGCTTTGATTATGTGTGCAGTCAGGTTGCCTCTCTTTGAGGTCAGCTTGCAACATATTAGGATCATTTCAGGTCTCATATTTGGATTGACGTCTCGTTATCAAGCACGTCACGGGGACCACGTGATAAGAACTGCTTATTGTAGTGTAACAGGGACCTAGAATATTGTCTTGTCTGGTCGAGCACTTAATAAACTGTCTATATTTGGGCACTTCCAGGCTGAGGTTTCCTTTGTTACAGTCACCAAGTACAATAACTAAGGAGTGCAGCTTCATCTGCTCCACAGTTATTTGATGGGCGAGTGAACGCTGAGCCTCCTGCATGTTGGCTTGCAGTGGAACGGTCACCCTGACCAGCAGTGTTGCGTGTATTGTGCTCCAAAGGGATGCGTTACTGTAATCACATTACATTTGTCAGTATCATAACTCATTACTGTACTGAATTCAGTGATTACAGTTACAGTTCTGTTAATGTTCCTCAGTGATCTGCACGTCGGGCAGGCAGAAAGGGAAAATCCAAACAAAGAAAAATAAATGCTACAATCAGCTGACTCGAGCTCCTGTGCAGGAGGAGGAAACCGGTGGAGCCGTCTACAGCTTTTCATGAGTAGAGATATGGACATTACTTTGATTTTTATTGCACAAAAGGACAAAAGCGCGATGGTAAACTGAAAACTGCCTCCAGGACAGAAACAGGTGTATTACACTGCTAACACAACTTCAGCTCTTTGCAAGTGTCTGCACAGACAACATGCTAACACAGAGCCAGCCAAGAACCCAGAGTGGTGATGAAGCTGAGTGCATGCTGACCACCCCCAGCCCAGCAGCCAGAGCCCGATCTTCATCAGGTAACAGAGGCAGTGACGAGCAGCCAGGCGTGCAGCACTGCAGCCTTCGAGTCTACCTGTGCGTGTTTCTACAGCAGAATCACTGCAAAGATTACAGCTTAACAGACGTGCTGAACCAGTACTTCAACTTTTACCACTGTTTTTCGTTAAAGCAAGTATTGGTACTTCTACTTAAGTACAGGATGTCTGTACTTTTGCCACCTCTGCTGAAATGTGAACAAATTTATTTGGTCTAAATAACTCGGTCCTGTTTCTTCCTAGTATTATTAGTCGTGACATCTGGCATTACCTTTTTATTTGTTCTTTATTATTTGTGTTTAATTTATAATGTATTTATTTATATTGCAATGTATTTATATATTTTATTTATATATTCTGTATTTTATTTTTAATTTAGCATTTATTTTCAACAGATTGTAGAAGTGCACTAGATTTGAAGGTACTGACTGTTCTTTAAGTGCAATAAATGCAGTTCTTTACAAAGTCCATGAGTAATCCTGTTAAATAATTGTGATTATGATTTTTCCCATAATTGAGCAGCCCTAACTTGATATTCATCAATGGTTTACCTCACATTCCTATTGACTTCAAAGTAAAGTAGCATTTAGAACAGTACGGAGTCATTAACCTCTTCTACTTCATCAATCTGAATTAAGAAATTCTTACACCACTCATAGAAGTCATCCATGAGGCCAAGGGGCAAATCCTGAAACATATTCAGAAACAACAATATTCAGTGATGTTCGCATGTACTGTTGTGTAATGGTTTTAGGATGACTCAAACTGCTGTTTTGCAACAAATACATACAGTGACTATTATGGACTCCAATCATTAAAGAAATAGTACATCTGTATGAAAGTACATAG